>JAHLJS010000008.1:5000597-5164651 GCA_038502445.1 Eremochloa ophiuroides
CGGCAACCGAACTCGGCGATTCCAGCGCGGTTCGCCCACCCGGGGCGTGTCTACCAGCGCCGAGTGCGACCGGCCCTGCTGGACACGGTGCCTGTGCCACCACCGTCCTCGCCGCCACGGTCACCTACGGTGGCCCCTTCTCCGTCGACGCCCACACCGCCGTCTCCACCTTTCCCAGCTACCCGTGTCGAGCCGCCGGTGTACCACCCGCCGCTTCTTCACCGACACCCGCGTCATGTTCACCCCATGGTGACGCGGCACGCGGCTGGTGTCCTGCGGCCCCGGGCTCTTGCAGCGACGCCCGGGGACCCGCAGGTCTCTCCTGTACCCTCTTCTGTCCGCGACGCCTTGGCGGATCCTCACTGGCGTCGTGCGATGGAAGAGGAGTACGCGGCCCTTCTGGCCAACCAGACGTGGGACCTGGTGCCGCGCCCGCCTGGTGCCAATGTCGTCACTGGCAAGTGGATCTGGACGCACAAGCGCCGAGCCGATGGCTCCCTGGAGCGGTACAAGGCTCGTTGGGTTCTCCGGGGCTTCACTCAGCAGCCCGGTGTTGACTATGATGAGACCTTCAGTCCAGTGGTGAAGCTAGCTACCGTCCGCACAGTTCTCTCCCTGGCTCTCGAGCGCTCCTGGCCTGTGCATCAGCTAGATGTCAAGAATGCCTTCCTCCATGGCACTCTGACCGAGACCGTCTATTGCAACCAGCCGGCAGGTTTTGTGGATTCCTCTCGCCCTGACTTGGTCTGCCGGCTCAACAAGTCTCTCTACGGGCTCAAGCAGGCACCTCGGGCTTGGTACTCTCGGTTTGCTACCTTCCTGATGACTCTTGGGTTCACGGAGGCCAAGTCTGACACCTCGCTGTTCATATACAACCATGGGGGCGAGACTGCTTACCTGCTCCTCTATGTGGATGACATCGTTCTCACCGCCTCCAGCCAGTCTCTGCTCCAGCGCATCATTGCCTCTCTTCAGGCGGAGTTTGCCATGAAGGATCTGGGTGTGCTCCATCACTTCCTCGGCGTCACGGTTGAGCCCCGACCTTCCGGCTTGTTCCTCCACCAGCGGCAGTTCACTCGTGACATTCTGGAGTGAGCAGGGATGACTGACTGCAAGCCCTGTTCCACCCTAGTCGACACTCAGGGCAAGCTGTCAGAGGCCGAGGGTTCGTTGCTTGGACCCGCGGACTCTACCGCCTACCGGAGTCTTGCTGGCGCGCTCCAGTACCTCACCTTCACCCGACCTTGACATCTCCTACGCCGTGCAGCAGCTGTGCCTCTACATGCATGCTCCACGGGAGCCCCATCTTGCTGCTATGAAGCGGCTTCTCCGGTACCTGCGTGGCATCCTCACCTATGGGCTGCTCCTCGGCCAGTCCTTCTCTGCTGAGCTGGTTGTCTACACCGACGCTGACTGGGCGGGCTGCCCGGACACCCGCCGGTCCACCTCCGGCTACGCTGTCTTCTTAGGTGGCAACCTTGTCTCTTGGTCGTCCAAGCGCCAACCGGTGGTCTCACGCTCCAGTGCCGAGGCGGAGTACCGCGCTGTGGCCAACAGTGTGGCCGAGGCTGCTTGGCTCCGCCAGCTCCTGGCTGAGCTTCACCGCCCCCTCGCCAGGAGCACGCTCGTCTACTGCGACAACGTCAGCGCGGTCTACCTCTCCACTAACCCTGTGCAGCACCAGAGGACCAAGCATGTGGAGATTGACCTTCACTTCGTTCGCGGCCGTGTGGCCATCGGCGACGTCCGAGTCCTCCACGTCCCGACCACCTCCCAGTTTGCGGACATCTTCACCAAGGGCCTCCCTTCCTCGACCTTCTCCGAGTTCCGCTCCAGCCTCAACATCACCAGTGGCTAGTTGTGGCTGCGGGAGGGATCCTGTGTATTGTGCTTGTTTTCTTTCTTGTCCAGTCTTGTACTCCGCTGCGCCGGTAGTCCAGACCGCGGGGAGGTGTTAGAGTGTGTGTATTAAGCCCATGAGGCCCATGTATGCACTGCTATATAGCTACCCTTCTAGGGTTAGCCCAATAATCTAATCACTCATTCTAGCACCACAAGAACACCGTTAAGCATTAGAACCAAGCTTATATCCACCATTAGCAACTTCATCTTCACAACTTCCCGAGCCAATGCCACCTCGCCCCTTTTTTCCTCCCCGCACAACACTTCCCATTGCTGCATAAAAGGCAGGAAACGATGTAGCACTGCATTAGGGTCAGATAGCACTTTGTTAGCCTTTGTTTTCACTTTATTGCCGTATTCATTAGGGTCACTAATCAGTTTCCAATTTGGCAATTTTATAGTAGATTTTGGTGAATTCGTCATAATACAACCATGAAAATCAATCGGGAATATTAATGTATTGTCTAGGCCCATATCCTCTTCACATTAGCTGTTATGGGGTAATGTCTCAATGGAGGTGTTGTCTGAAAATGATATACATCCTTTTTGGTTGAGCTTGAGCTAAGCAAAGATTCTTGTATGAGTTCCAAGTCAATGCTAGTTCTGATTGACTCTTAGCTTCTGTTAATTTTATCATTTTTTACCTTTTGGTAAGTGATTGACAAGAGATTACATGCATATCTCATATAATGTTGCAGAATTTCCTGATGAGGTGGAGACACCATTAGATGTCCCAGCGAAGAAACGGTTTGCGAAATACAGAGGACTGAAGTCATTTAGGACGTCATCCTGGGATCCTAAGGTATCTATCATTTGATTATCACAAGTTACTAAGGTCTCGAATTAAGAACGTATTCATTTCATTGTGATTGGTCTGATCTCATCCTGTTGGCTGTAGGAATCATTGCCACCCGACTATGCAAGAATATTTGCATTTGATAACTTTACACGAACTCAAAAGCATGTCCTTGCTAAAATTGCCGAATTAGATGGAGGCGCAAAGGATTGTGCTCAAATGGGATCATATGTAAGGCTTCATGTGAAAAATGTCCCTATGGATATTGCTTCCAAACTTTGTCATCCATCAAGAAGAATACCTGTGGTTGTTTCTGGTCTTTTTCAACATGAGTCAAAAATGTCAGTTCTTCACTTCAGGTACTCATCCTTACTATTCAATAAATTTATCTACTCCAATTTTCTGGCCTTATTCATATCAGCGTGATTTTCATGTCAGAATAGCTTGTGACGTTTCACTCTTTAATTTGTTTGCTCTGACTTGTGAGTTCTGGTGCCCTAACTATCCTATTGAAAAACTGATCATGCCCATTGTATGTGGATGTAATTTAGTTTGCTTAAAAAAATTGCTGGCCAACGCATGCTGGGTCTTTCTGAGGATGTTTTTTTTATTTTTTGTTCCATGTTTTATTTTGAATCCTAATTTTATATTAATGGCCTTGGAGTGAACGTTGACGTTGATGTAGACGTAATGCAGATGCAAGGAAGCTATAATATGCTTTTTAAATACAAGCAAATATATATCATTAAATGGTTTCAACTTGTGTGTCCTTATCTGGTGAAAGTAATTTATAGCAGTCCTCTTACTTTTTTTTTTCTTTGCAGCATAAAGAAACATGACTCATATGAAGCTCCCATCAAATCTAAGGAGCCGTTGATTTTCAATGTTGGATTCCGACAATTTACAGCAAGGTAATGGGACTTTTAATATTAGTAGGAGAAATATATTTCTCTTTTCTTTTGTTTACCTTCACACTGCCCCATATAAGATATCTCACTTCTCTTTTGTATCTTATAGGCCATTGTTTTCATCTGACAACATCAACTGCAACAAACATAAAATGGAGAGATTTCTACACCATGGACGCTTTTCTGTTGCCTCTGTATATGCTCCAATTTCCTTCCCACCACTTCCTCTAATAGTTTTGAAGAACAAAGATGGCGAGCAACCTGCCATTGTTGCTATAGGGTCACTAAAAAGTGTGGATCCAGATCGGATAATTCTGAAGAAAATTGTTTTGACTGGGTAAGTTTTGGTTGCATCCATCTTCACAAGGCAATACTTGTGCAAAATTCCACATTCTTTCATCTTTCTTTGGAGGGGTTTGGTTTTTCCACCTGTACACAATCACTGCTATGTTTGCAACTCATGTTTTGCGGAGTTTTCCACTTTATGGGGACAGATAGCTTTAAGGCTCTTGTTTAGATCTCAGCTAATATATTGGCACATTTTGGCATGTTATTATGCAGGTATCCACAGAGAGTCTCAAAACTGAAAGCAATCGTGCGGTACATGTTCCACAATCCTGACGATGTAAAATGGTTCAAGGCAAGTATTTATGTGCCATTTCACCGTTGACATCTTATTTATTCATGTTCATTAACAATGTTATTTTGCAGCCTGTTGAGTTGTGGACAAAACATGGACGTCGTGGCCGCATCAAGGAGACTGTTGGTACTCATGGTGCGTCTGTTGAGCAATCAACCCTTTTGACAGCTTAGATTAGATTCATTTATTTATATCCCTATTTCTGTACCCTTTTTGCTAACGTCTTCTTTCCTGACCAGGTGCCATGAAATGCATATTCAATAGCAGCATTCAGCAGCATGATACTGTGTGCATGAGCTTGTACAAACGCGCTTACCCGAAATGGCCTGAACAGCTCTACCACGTATAGGATTTGCCGTGGACGTTTTGCTTGTATCTGTACCGTCAGGCAGCAGGCAATCCAGAAGAGTGCACGTACCAACACGGGAATGAAACCTTGGAGGTGGTGTGCTGTGTGTAGCCTAAATACTTTTAGGATTAGGAAATTGTTTTGGTATTGGCCCTATTAGCTAGGAGGGCGAATTTTGATGGTGTGATCATTACCTTGAATTATCATGTTTTGTTTGTTCTATGGAGCTAAACGATGACATGTTATACGTCTATTATTAAATAGTAAAATAGTTCTTGGCTCTCAAGCAATGGTTGTTATTCTCTTTTAAGCTGTGTTTGGTTGCTGGGATCAGGTGGGATGGACCTGGGACGGACGTTGTTTGGTTGGGAGGCGAGGACATCTATTCACTACCACACTTTACCATAATTTGTCAGGCTATTTGTCAGCTAGCGTGACATTGTAACTTTTTAAGATTTCAACCGCATCTATTATAGACTCAAAACTTTGCTAAAGTTTGTCTAAGCTGTGGCGATGAATTTGTTCACCTAAAATTTAACCATCCAAATTCTAAACTCGCTCTACGAATCTATGAGGTATCTTCAGGAAGCTCTGTTTGGCTGGATTATACAGCTGGCTGGCTGATTGTCGTGAGAGAGCGAACAGACAAAAACTGTAATGCATCTGAACCGGGCCCACTTGTCGGCCCTCCGCTGCAGGCCTGCTGCCACGGATCCCCACTTCCGTCCCTACTACTCTTTCGCACGCCGCCGTCATCCGCAGGGGCCCACCTGCCAGTCACAACTTCCCCCCGCACTTCGATCTCGCCGTAGCGTCCTCCTCGTCTCCGGCGAGGCTGCGCGCGGGCGGCACCACACCTTGGACTCGCTTGCGACGAGAACGAGAGAGAGAGAAGGGGGGCGGAGATGGACGCGGAGCTCCTGGAGCTGCAGTGGCAGCTGGAGGCGGCGCAGAGCGCGAAGTCCAGCGTGCGCCTGTCGGAGCGCAACGTGGTGGAGCTGGTGCAGAAGCTGCAGGAGCGCGGCATCATCGACTTCGACCTCCTCCACACCGTCTCCGGCAAGGAGTACATCACATCCGTACGCCCTCTCGCCCCCTGCCCCCTGCCCCTGCCGCTGCCCCTGCTAGCCCTCCCCCCTCTCTGTTTGGTCCTCTCCGCTTTGTCTCTCTGGCTGCTGCTTCCCCAATCCCATCAACACCCATCGCCCCCTTCAACTCTCGTTTGGTTCGATTTACCGTGGCTGCGTAGCGTAGGGATTGCAGCAGCTCCGAAGCGTGTACTCTATATAGAAATAAATGGTGTCGAGTGTTGATCGTCGACGATCTAATCACTGTGGATTGGACTGGATTTTCTTTACATGTAGTTCAGTTTTTATCCTAGTAGTTGCTGAACTAAGCCAACATTTAGGAAGGGGTTTTAAGTATCGGGGTTAATAACTCAAAAGGATGCTGGGATGGCATTATCCATTTTGGAAGCAGGGGATTCCATTGAATCCGGTGAAGCATATTTTTGATTTGGGACTGGATTCTACCTTAGTAGTAATATCTTAGAGCAAACCTCTGGATGGGTCCTGGTATTTATAATGAAGATTCCATCTTTCTATCATGTTTTCGCCATCAAAGCAGACATTATAGATACATGTACAGCCGCATATTTTTTATGTCCCTAGCAGGATAAAGTTTTTGTGTAATTTCATCTAGAATTCCTATGATATGACATAGCTCTTTGGTTGTTCAGTTCAGTTCTGAACACTTGCTCAGTTGAGAATTCATTGTTTTTAGCTGATCCATTGTCAACTATGGTGTGGCAGGACCACTTGAAGCATGAGATTAAGATGGAGATCAAGAAGAGTGGCCGTGCATCTCTAGTTGACTTATCAGATACCCTGGGGGTGGATCTGTACCATGTTGAGAGGCAGTCACAGCAGGTCGTCTCAGATGATCCCACTCTAATGCTGATAAACGGCGAGATCATGTCGCAATCTTACTGGGACACCGTGACAGAAGAGATAAATGAGAAGCTGCAGGAGCACAGCCAGATTGCCTTGGCAGAGATTGCTGCCCAGCTGCATATTGGGTCCGAGCTTGTCATCAGTATCCTCGAGCCACGGCTTGGAACTATTGTATGCTTCTCATGGCTTCTCTTGTTGTGGTAGTTCATTTGCCTTTGTTATACAGTTTGAATTCAGTAATCTTGATGCAACCTGCCATTTCAAGCATTATGAATTATCTGATTCATACAAATCAGCTCTTAGAAGAACCATAAAATTAGTGTATGTGTCTCGCTTCTTTGTATGTCCAGTGCTTTATATTGTGATCCATTATCATTTCTGCATTTGACTTCCCAAATCTGGTGCTTAGAATCAGAATATAGTGTTCAGTTCCACATCTTCTAACTTTAAATCTCCATGTTGCGATACTTTATCTTCAATTTTTTGACATATATGCCATTCACAAAACTTTTACATATGTCCTGCTATCATTGTTACCCTCCTTCCAGGTGAAAGGAAGGCTAGAAGGTGGACAACTATACACTCCAGCATATGTCTCACGAATTACTGCTATGGTCCGTGGTGCTGCAAGGGGTATAACAGTGCCGACAAACTTGCCATCTGTTTGGAACTCCTTGCAACAACAGCTTCATGAGATGCATGGTGCTAGTGGAGTTTCTGTGGAAGGTTCATTCTTCCAATCCATTTTCAATGGTTTGCTAAAAGAAGGTGCTGTACTTGGATCAGTCCGTGCAGGAGGACAGTGGACACCAGCTGTAAGATCTGCATTTGTTTAATTGATATTCTTAATTCTTGAACTGTGTTTAACACACTATCTTTTTATTTTCTGTTAGGTTTTTGCCCATGCCCAAAAGGAGAGTGTTGATGCTTTTTTCTCACAGGTTGAGATATTTGTAACTTACACTTTGTTCCTACATTTCAGCATATGTTAGAATCAGAGTATTTTGGGCTAATGGCAAATCAGACTTCACAGAGCAAAATATGTATGGATCTAGACAAGACTTAAAATCTAAGCATGTATGGTATTTTCATGCCCGTGCACGTGCACACACATGCCCAACTGCCCACACATTTTATCTCGCTAGTACTATTCACATCTTTGCATCTACTTCCCTCTTTCCAAATTGTAAGTAGTTCTGGCTTTTCTAGATGCATAGCTTTACTATGTATCTAGACATAGTGTATATTTAGGTGCGTAGCAAAAGTTATGTACCACTACCTAGAAAAAGCTAGAACGACTTACAATTTGGAACGGAGGGGGTAGTATTTAACACAATCACCTTTATTTGTATCTCATACTCTGCGTTGTTGTGATGCATTATTCCCTTTTGTATTGACTTGTTCTTTTATGTGTACAGAACTCTTACATTGGGTATGACATGCTTCAGAAACTTGCGATTCCTCAACCCAAACAGTTCTTGGAGGTACTTGAGGCTACCAATATGCATTTCCTGTTGGAGTCATCTTTATTTTCTTAGAATGTTTATTTAATTACTTCATATAGGCCCGATATCAAGATGGTATTGCATTGGATGCTGTCTTTGTTCATCCTTCTGTGGTTGATATGCTCGATACTGCTGTTGGTGATGCAATTGAGAACGGACACTGGTATTGTTCAATCTCATCTCTCAACAGTTAATTGTGATTTTTCGCTGCTATTTGCTATGAGCTCCTAACTTGGCACATATTGAAAAGAAAAAAAAAACCCTCTATTCTCTTTGATTCTCTCCCTATGCACATGGTGTTGAACTATTACAAACAGGTTGTGATATAGCATCATAGTAGAGGTGCAAATGATGTAAACTGATCAAGTGATAACAAGCTATGTAAACAGAATAACTAGTAACTTTGGTTCACACTTATCAGTAATTAACAAAGTTATGTTCACTGAAGCAGCTGGGACTTTAAGGACAGTATCAACAATTTCGAGTACATCATTATCTCTTTTTCAGGATTTTCCTAGTTGACTGTAATTACTCCGTTTTGCTGCAATGACAACTACTTTTGTGGTGCCATAAGATATTCTTTCTTCTTTCAGGATTGATTCTCTTTCAGTTCTTCCATCATATATTAGTGGCCCTGATGCAACCAAAATTTTGTCTATCTGTCCATCTCTGCAGAAGGCTATCAAGGTGGGTGCCTTTAATTAGTTCAAGTTGTACATTTTTCATGATGATCAACTCTTCTTTCTTTTGCAGTCTTCTAAAGCAGTGGTATTTGGGGAGTCATGTGTCTTTAGTAACATGTTTATTAAGGTGGGTCCTCAAAGCTTCATGACCTTGTGATAACCTTTCTTGCAATTGTCTACTCTTTGTATTTCATACCACTACAGCTTCTGAATTAATTCAATGTCCCTTGTTTTGTGAACAATTTCAGGGTATTTTTGACCGACTTGAGAAAGATATGGACTCATTTGGTATTAGACATAATGTTGGTCAAGGAAGGCCTGTGAATGTGAATCTGGGTAGTGAGCACAAGACAGGATCTGGTCAGTACTCAGACACAAAAGATCTCGGTGATAATGACACTAGCAGTACTGGTGTTTCATCAGACAGAGGGTCAAAGAAGAAAAGGGGGAAAGGGACAGGGTCTACCAAAGGTGGATCACTTGAAAAGGATGAGGACAATGAAGAAAGTATTCCTGTTAAGGGAAAGAAATCTCATAGGAAAAACAAGGATGCTGGTGCATCAGGCGATGCAAAACATGGTGGTAAAAAAGCATCAGAGAAAATGAAAGAGGAGAGTACAAACATCTTCCCTGATGAATTGATAGAGCAAAAGGTTTTGGCTGTCGCTCCAGAGTTAGAAGAGTTGGGAGGTCAGGAATTACATCAATATTTGCACAACAGTTTTTTTAAGTGATTCTAAGAGTTTTCTAATTGTTTAAAATATTAGGCTCTGAGGACTCAAATGCCCCTCTTAAATTGTTGTCTTCTCACCTGAGGCCAATGCTTGTTGACTCATGGACAAAGAAGCGGAACACTATGCTGTCTGGAAATGCTGAAAGGAGGCGTCGGTTGCTCGATAATCTGCAGAAGCAGATAGATGAGGTAACCAGCTTATCCCATTTATTTTATTTTATTTTATTTTTATTTTTTTGTATTCCCCATGCTTTTCTTTAGTTTCCGGGGTGGCTGTGTTTGAATTGTTGATCTATATATGTATTGCCTCACAGTTTTATGTCACTGCTGCTCTAGTCTGCTTTCCTAATCATTTTTCTGCATTTCTGCACCCTTTTGTGAATTGTGAAGCTAAATCATGTGACCTTTTTGATGATATTGTCATATGTTCTTTATATGTTCTTTATCTGTTGTTTCTTGAGTGGAATTCTTTGTCTATTGTGATCAGGCTGTTCTGGATATGCAACTTTATGCGAAAGCTTTGGATGTATTTGAGGATGATCCTTCTACTTCTGTAAGCTTCCATAGGCATCATTCTCACAAGATTGCTTGCTTCTCAAATTATTTATGAGCATTTACTTATGTTCCTTGTGATTATCTCTTTTTGGGGTTGCAGGGTATACTACACAAGCATCTGCTAAGAAGTATGGGCGCTCCAATAGTTGACAAAGTTTTGATTGCATTGGTAATCTTTACACCCCTGCTCATGCATACATGTTTTTCAGCAAGTTTGTAATTTAGGAGTAGTTTATTTTGCGTAGTATGGTTTTGCTTCCACAGTTTATACTGCTCTAGCTGTTTTACTGTGGCTATGATGGTTGTTAATGTGTTCTATTGTTTAATGAGCTTGATAAGAGTTATTTCTCCGAACTATCAATAGGATAAGGATAGCAAATTGAAGAATGGAATGGAGGTTGAGGATAGCGAAGAAGATCAAGTCCAATTGAGCACTGCTGACCGAAGCTCTCTGGTATATTAACCTATGTTTCATTCTGCTATGTATCATGTGATGGTTCCCTGCATCAGTCCTGGACTTACCCTCCATGTAAATGCAAAATAATTCTTCAGGCCAAGGATCTTCCTGGTGCATTGTCATTGAAGGCTCAAACTTTAATCGAAGCACTGGAGGGAAAGGTACAACTTTGAATATGAAGTAAAATTTGACATATTTGTTAAGTCCTGAATTTTGTATTTCTTTTACATCTGTAATGGTTACTGCAATTTTGGTGATGCGCTAGCCGCTAGAAGTTACAACTTACAAGGCAGCACCTATAAGTTGTAGTATCTGGTATGGATGGGATTTGACCAGTTAACATGAAAAATATTGTTGAAACAATGAAATTGTCTCTTGACAAGTTCTTCACTGATGATTCTGCATTATTAGGATGTTCTTCAGTGGTAGGAGACCGAAGAAGGTCATGGCCCTCCCTTAAGCTAAAACTTTCTTAAGAATAATACTAGAATTTAGTTTTTACCTTGTATACTCTAAGTCTCTAACATGATGCTAAATTAGCCTTCTTAATTTCGAATAAAACCATGTTTGTACCAGTTCGCTCTCCCATGCAGTACTAGCTCCACTTAATATGGTTCAGTGCCATACTGTCAAAATGCCATATTCTATTTTGTGTTAAATACACTAGCGAATCTGTAGTTGCTTGTGTTGTCTATATTCTTTATGTCCTGCCAAGATACCAGCTATTTTACTTTCTAATACCAGGTACAATGAATATGAAAACAGTATCCGGAAAAGGTATGCATACACAAAAATAAGTATTGAATTTGTTCTTATAGTATATCATGTATGAAAAATGTGTCTAATTAAAAATGTGGCCTTAGGCAGTGGTTTAGATTTTATGAGAGTTTAGCATACCTATAAAGTCATGATTACTTCATTAGTTACATTTTCAAGCATGTGATTGTACTATTGTAGTTCTTATTATTCAACAGTAATGAAAGATTGCCGTCTCAACATACAATGAAGCTTCTTAACGACCAATATGACCTGGGTTTTTGTTCCTTTCTAATCTTTATGAATAATATGTGGCAGAGATTTGATTCATTTATGGATGCCTTAAGAGAGATACTGGAGGAAAGGTAATATGTAACGTTTGCAACTGTAACCTGCATTTTTCATAGTTATCAAAGTGCTTACTCATTATTTTTGGAAGCAGTGGCTTGACATTTAAGAAGCTTGATAAAAGATTAGAGAGGACAATGCTGCATTCCTATCGCAAGGTATGTTTTTAGTTTTCTGGACTGCACAACTGGGTTCAGGGAACTGGCTGTACCAGTTGGTTCCTTGTAACCAGTTTCCAAATTTTAGCCAGATCATGCCCTAAACCACATCCATCCTATTTGATCTGCCAATTCATTAGGTATGCGTGTGCCCCAATATCAAATTATGAAAAGAAAGCTGGAACCTTTCCTGTAGGGTTTTCGAAACTGATGTACTTTAGTTTTTTTTTTTCTCTTTGTTCCCCTGTTTGTTTTCTATATCTGGCTTGATAATTTTTTGTGAATATTTACGTATTAGTTACATGGTGATATTAATATCTCCATCACTCCATGAGCATACACTGCTTCTTATGTATTTTGCTTGGAAATAGTGCAAGCACAAGTACCATAAGTCCATAACACAAAATTTCCGATGTTTAGAAAGATTGTTAGATTTGTACGATGATGTTTAGAGTTTAAAACTGCTGAGGTATTGCGTGCAGAAAAAGACTATTCCAATATAGTATACATGAACAAAGAATATGGTATTTGCCTGGCATGTTACTTGCTTTTATGCCTAAAGTTTCTATTGCTAGTATTTGACACTTTAATATATGTGGTAAAGGACTTGACAGCCCAAGTTTCATCAGAGAACGATCCTGTTTCCTTTCTTCCGAAAGTTGTTGCTTTACTTTTTCTGCAGGTTAGTTTGATTATATAATTTCTCCTTTTTATTTCTCAAACCGTCATTCTATATTCTCATTTGATCTCATTTGCAACCTGTTTTAACATTTTGTAGGCATATAATAAGGCTCTTCAGGCACCAGGAAGGGCTGTCGGTGCTGTTATCACACTGCTGAAGGTAATTTACATGTACTCTCACTTCCATTTCCTGTTAGACATTCTTCTGTAGTTCTGGCAGAAGCAGAACATCTTCTGTACCAATAGTAATTTAAGATGGTAGATTGATGATCTATTTGCTTGACACATTGAGCTGCATATTTGTCATTTGATTTTCAGAAGAGTTTTTGTCCCACATCTCATAATGATAAACTTGTTTCTTAATTTTTTGATTCCCCTGGGAAAAGCAGCTTGTACAAATAAGGGAAAAAAGCCCGTTTCAAAATAAGGGGAAAAAAGCCCATTTTGAAATTGGTTAGCCAGCTATTGGTCACTTCCTTTCTTTGCGTGAGTGCACAAAGAGGAAGAGTTGTTTCTCAGAGTAGAAAGGGCATACTTTCATAAGACCGCATGTATTTCTTTGCACAGTGCATAAAGGAGGATTAAATACTAGGACTCATTGAACATGCATTCCCTCTCTTTTTGCTAGAAACTGCCTTGTTTAAAAAGCTCTTCTAGATTATCTTATCAAGTATATTTTCGAAGTTTGGAAATCATCTCCATGTGCATATAATTCATTGAAATAGTTTCGAGTATCTCCCTCTTCCCAGTTCGTTTTTGCCGTGATCAGTTAGCTAAGCATTTTTAGTAGATGTTGGAACTTATGTGAAAGCAAAATCTGCCTGATTGTACCACTCTTCGCCATTTTGCAGGATAAGGTGCCAGCTTCAACCTACAAGGTATTGGCTGATTATCACAGCACTACTGTGAAACTTCTAGCACTACAAGCTGCTGCTACTGACAATGTAAGTACTTACACAACTGCAAACTTTATACATGCTTTTGCATTGGAGGAAAAGTATTGATATTTTTTGTGATAGGTATTTGATTCTGGCTTCAAACTTGTAATGCATAATGCTGAAACTTTATAGATCCCCAGATCGATCTATTTGAAAAGCCATGCTCTGTAGGTGGTAAATATCCATTAGCTTAACTTTTGCGGTTATGAGGCCACATACACCTAAGCCCTAAGCACCACAGCTTGCGCATACAAAAGTGCATCCTCTAGCAATCTAGCACAAACATATATTTTTACTGGCTGGCACTGTACATTATTCTGCACGTTTATTCAATTTTCAAGCATGAGCATGGTGATTGAGCAATGTACAATATTCTAGGATGGCAATGAAGTTAAACCATGAACATGTACCATGTCTTTGTCCTGTAGGAGGAAGATTGCACATCAGACCGAATGCGAGAAAGGAAGGAAGATCTGGAAGAAAGGCTGATGCCAGAATTGAAATCCCTGGTCCTCGGCACAAACAAAGAGTGACCATCAACATCGTGTGCATACCCGGCCATTTCGGCGTACATACACAGCGTGACAGCAACCCTCAGCTTAAAAGTTTTTTTTTTTCTGTTGCGCTCTGCTCTCGCAATTTGCACCGTTTGAAAGCAAAATATAGCAGGGAACAGGTTTACTGATTCTAAGAATCTTACTAGTTTACAATACCATTAGATTATGCACTCCAGGGTTTCTAACGACAACAGTCCAACAGAATTATCCTATGGTGTAATGTAGGACATAGTGGATGTTGATACCAAATTTAGTCGGCAGATGAGATCACTAATTTCGCACTTGAGTTCAGATGCGCTGGATGTCCTTTGGCCTCCTCCCTGCTCGACTGTGCGTTCCGCGAAGCCCATGCAATTGCAAAACAAACGTCACGCGTTCACTTTCGTATGACTTTTACATTAAGAAGGGCGCAAACGCAAGCCGTCTTGAGCTTTAACAACTGATTGCTGCTGGTGTTACTGTGTGGACTGTTTCTGCCATTGTGGTGTGAGCATCTTTGCCCCGAAATGACAATTCGTCAACCGCCTGAAACACTCACCTGGGATGCAATTGCAAGCAGACACGGGCCTTCCTGCTACCTGCTAAGCCCACCTGCAAAAATAGTATGTCAGCCCATGCAGACACATGTTTGCAGAGCAGGGGCCTATTTTTGGCAGCTCAATTTTTTTTTTTTTTTTTTTTTTAGCTTCGGTTCCATAAAGCACCTTCACCAACGAAGCTAGAGCTATTTTAGAAAATTGTTTGGTAAAACTTCTCAACAAAGATAGCAGTGAGAGCTGGGGCCTGGGTGAAGCTACTATTTTCAATTTTATTATTCAGCTTCACCTAGGAAACTGTGTCTATGAGAGAAGCTGAAAAAAAATTAGTGAGAAACTATTTTATTAGGGCCTATTTGGTAGGAAAAGCTAAAAAAACACCTTTTGTGAAGCTGGCCAAAAACTGTACAAACATACCCTAAGGAGCTGTTTAGTTCCTTCTCTAAATTCCAAATTTTCCGTCACGTCAATGTTTGGACACATGCATAGAGCATTAAATGTAGACTAATTTTTTTTATGTTTGCACAGTTTGTGTGTAAATCACGAGACGAATCTTTTGAGCCTACTTAGGCCATGATTAGACACCTGTTGCAAAAAACACGTGTGCTACAGTTTTTTTTGTTTTTTTTTGCAAAGTTTTCAAATCTAAACAACCCCTAAGTTTAAATGAGACAGCCTGCAAAGTTTAAAAGTTTAATCGACTGAACCTATAAGGCCTATATAGCCTGTATCTTTTTTTTAAGACCCAGTTACAGACTAGACGCTCACTACACGAGCACACACTCACCCCTATTAACGTACGCACGCACACCCTACCCCTATGAGCATCTCCGCAGAATCGAGTTGGACAAGTAAATCTCGAGATTGATGAAGGCACCACAGACACCTCGCTGTCGAGGGGCACCTCGCCTAGCACTAAAAGAATAGTGCCATTAAATCCTAGAATAAATCCAAAAAAATATGACCACTCGTGTCAAATCAGAGACTTGAATCCGAGCGGACAAATTCCACCACAAGGAACCCATAGCCTGAGCTACGATCAATTCGCGTATAGCCTGCATCTCTGCATCTAATTCCACAGAGTACAAGATCAAGCAAGAGGATCCTTTTCATGATGTGAAGGACATGCCAAGTTAAATGACCGGATCAAGGGCCAGCAAATGCCGTTTCCATATAAAGATGTTAGGCTCTAATCTTCCTTTCTATTAGTATGGAGTTTGGAAGATGATGTAATGTAATGTTAGACTTGAGGGTGGAGGGAGTTTGGGAGGTAGGCTTACCACCTCATGCAATGCAAGCAACTACCAACTACTAATTAATAAACATGCTTCTCTATTTTAAATTTGCGGGTACATGCATGTCTCTTTACATCATCCACCCTGCATCGGTGCAACCAAGCAAACTGAACCATTGATCCATTGTCCATCCGCTCCCTTGGGTGCCTCCTGGCCATTGGATCGGCACTGCGTGGCCAATATCAGCGCCAATGGATTGAAAAAAAAAAGATTAAGTTCACTTTTAGCCCCTCAACTATTGTATTTGTCTAATTTTAACCCTCAACTATAAAACCGTCTGACTTTAGCACCTCAACTATCAACACTGTTTACTTTTGATCCTAGAGCCATGGAAAACCACTCCAAATCACCTCAGAGGGTCAAAATTGAATGGTTTTGATAGTTGAAGTGCCAAAGTTAGACCTAAACAAGAGTTGAGGGGTTAAAAAATAGACTTAATCAACTAATTTAGTTTTTAGAAATTTATGAAGAATAGACGTATCGATTAACATTTATACGTATTAAAATATTATCTACACATCATTAGATTTTTTTTTGTTCTGGATAAGAATCCGAATTTATTTAAAATGCAATTTGTATGTTTGAAGTTCTTATATTTTTATTTTTAAAATAAAATTATTCAACTAAACTTAGATTGAGAAATGACGAAAACAAAAGTAATGGATCTCAACAAAAGTATAGTTCTGTAGTTGGTCACCTTTTCTTTTGAAATATACTACATTATTTTCACATTATTAGGCACATAATGCTTACACATTTACCAATAAATAAATCTAAATTTATAAATATCTAAATTTACAAGTAAATATCTAAATATTTATGAAAAAATTATAAATTTAGATTTACTTGTTGAGATTTGCAACTTTCCTTTTCTGTCATTTCTCAATTCGAGTTTGGTTGAATATTTTTTTTAAAAAAAATATAAGACCTTCAAACATACAGATTAGGATTCTTATCCAAAATAAAAAAAAAATCTAATGATGTGCAGGTAATATTCTAATACATATAAATATTTATCAATAAGTTTATTTTTATAAATATTTAAAATTAAACTAGTTGATTAAGTCTATTTTTAGCCCCTTATCTTGTTTATGTCTAACTTTGACACTTCAACTATCAAAACCATACAACTTTGACCCATTTGAAGTGGTTTTCAATGACTCTGGGGTCAAAATTAAACAGCTTTAATAGTTGAGGTATCAAAGTTAGACGGTTTTATAGTTAAGGATTAAAAGTGTAATACCTCTGGTTTTACATTTAATTAATCTGCCATGTCATCATATTTAATTTAACTGCCTGCATGTGATTGTGCTTAGGGTTTCTAGAGTGACTTGATTGTGTTATGATTGAATGTGCAATTAAACCCCTCTGTGAAAATCAAACAATTAATTAAAAAGGAAATTTCAATTAAACCCTAAATTGATCCCAAAACCTAATTCAAAAACTATAAGGAATCTGATGAAAGTGTATTAATAAAAGTTGTAGATCTTTTAAAATGGAACAACTTTTATTATTTAAAGATTTTGAAGTTATGCACTGAAAATTTGAATTAAACTCTAAACAGTGGCTTGAAATTCAAATTTGAAACATCAATTTAAAAATTATCAAGAATCTGACAAAACACCCCTAATGAAAGTTGTAGAGCTCAACAATTAGAACAATTTTTATTTTTACATATTTTCAACTTATATAGTAGATTTTGGAGAATTTCATCGAATTACAAATTAAATTCAAACTTACTTTTACCCCCTTTTCTATAATTTCAAAATTTGGCCGAATTTGAACTTGGTCCAAGAATCAAAAATGTTCTACAGAAAATTTGGCACAACTTTTATATTTTCCATTTTTCCAGATTCGAACAGTAGGACCATCAATTGGATTCAAATAGAGTTTGACTCTACGGTTATAGCTACAGTACCAAGCCCCCCACTGTTGCCCGGCGTCCGTGCGCGCGTGCGCGCGGCGCGCGCTGTCACCGCCGTGTTTGCATCACTCGGGGGCCCTGGGTCGCGCTCGCCCTCATCCGCTCCCCTCTCTGCCTTTAAAGGCGACGAGAACCCCCCAACCTTTCTTCTCCGTTCGGCCGCCGGTGAGATCACTCCGGTCTCCGAACAAATTCATCGTGCCTCGGCCACCTCCACACCCTCCACCTCATAGACAACTAGCCAGCTTCCATGCGCGTCGTTTGGTGTCTTTGGTGTTAACCATAGTCCCCTGAGTGAGCCGGAACGGGTTTCGCCGTCTTCGCGGGTGGCCGGAGCGCCGCCGCGAGGATAGTTGTCGTCACCAGATTGCTCGGGTGAGCTTTGGACCATGTGTTCGTGTGTTTCGGTCTTTGCGTGTCCTATTATTGCTCATGCACGCGACTATTTGCTGTTTGGTTCCCTAAGATTGTCGGAACGTGGAGCTCGTCGCCGATGACTACCGCGGCAACCGCCGTCGTCGTCAAGCTCGATCCTTTGCGGCACCTTGGGCCCGACTAGCGTGCTAATCAGAGTCTCGGTGAGCTTCTACATCGATTGCGCATCTTATTTTAAATGTTACCGCTCTGTGTTCGCCGGAGTACGGCGAGACGCCGCCGCCGTGCCACCGCGGTCACCGTTGGGTATACCCCAAACCCTAAAGCAAGTCGCCATCTAGCCGTTGGGTTCGCAGGAGTGTCCCTATCACTTTGGTGCTCTCGGTTTGGCCATTGAGCTCGTTGCCGGCGGTTTCCGCGGCGAGCCGCCGCGTGTGCGTGCGTGCGGAGGCCCGGCGTGTGGTGGGAGAAGGAGCTGACGGCTGGGCCCGAGCTGTCAGTGGCTCTGTGTGTGTGAGAGAGGAGAGCGCGGGCGCATGCAGGCCCCTCTGGGCCGGTTGCTAGGCACTGGGCCGAGTTGGGCTGCCTTCGGTTTTTCTTTTTCCAAAGCATTTAAGTTGATTTTCCCATTAATATTGTTGATGAATAGTGCATCACTTTGATCTTTTTTAGGAATATTTCTACTGCACCTAAAATCATAAAAAATTTTGTGGATGCTCTCTGTGATGTGTACTATTTAATAAAAATATTAAATGTATGGTTTGAGTACTTTCTGTAGGAGCCAAAAATCAGTAAATTAATTAAAAAGTGCAACTTTGATTAATTTTAATTAATTTCCTATTGATCCAAAAATCATGAAAATTTATGTGGTACTGTTTTAGGTCAAGAGCTAACTGTTGGTAAAGTTTAGCATCAAATGGAAATAGTTTAATTATTTTTTAATTAAATACTTGATTAATTGCTTAATAAAATAAATAAAAACTTTAATCATTTAGAGTTGGTGTGAATTTTGGATTGATTGTGGCCTTAGGTCTAACACCCTTACGACCTAGGGCAGACTTTTAGAAGCAATTACTTTGAATAGATTGTAGATGGTAATTGTGTTCAAAGGTTATTTTATTTCATTATTTCATGTACCGTTTTATCGCATCGCATTCATGCATTCATTATTGCATACGTGTAGTGACCGGTGATTCGGAGGTGAAAACTGAGGGGACTGCTGAGGAGACTGCTCCGAAAATTGTGCAAGGCTTCGACATCTGTGGCACCGATCCAGACCTTACTCTTTACGCAATCCAAGGCAAGCCCCGGTGCATTTGCCCCTCCTTGAATTTAAAAATGTTTTATCATTTGAGTTAATCTATTGCATTAGGTTAATAGAAGTTGATTGATAACCTATTGATGCATTACCTTTCCATGACCACTTATTATACCCTGAGAACCTGAATTGTTAAAAGATTGAAAAATGTTTTGTCATGCTTAAATATTAGCTTTACAAAAAATGCTATTTTAAATGATGATGATATGCAAAGAATGAATCATTGAAAGGGAAGGGTATTGTCTTCATTGTTGGCAGTGTACTTGGCCAGTCCATTGTCATCAATGGGGACGGGTTTTCCGGGTGGTGGTTATATGTTTGAGTTAGAGTCCCAACTTATCGTCGCCAATGGAAAAGGGATGTGAAAACCGGGTGGTTACCAGTATATTTGGGTTAGAGTCCCAATACATGGTTTCCAACGGAAAGTATTAGGGATCGTTCGCTGTCGGCCTGCTGCGATCGAGACTTTGCAACTAACCACATACTACGGGAAGCCCTATCTCCGGTAGATCTATTGCTTGAACCGAGAATCACGCACTGGGAGTGGAGAGATAGCGAGAGTAGCGTGTACTCTCGTGGCCGGCGTGCTTGGAGACGAGAGGAGTACTATGCTCTCAGGTGGCGCAGGACCGGTTCAGGGATAGAAAAGCCGTGGTAGACAGGGTTGGTATATGCAAGTTTAGGTGCTACATATGCAGTGTGGTTAGGGATCCCCAGCTGGGTACTAATCGATTCGAATCGTCGTTGCTCCTCGGTTATGGAGACTTAATCCTCACACCTACATCGAAAAGTGGTTCGGAAGTAGGATGTTTTTGAGAATGAATAAGTAATTGGACTTGAAGGATATATGTGAAAGATTTGAGAACTATTGATGTTGATTATAATAATATCGAGTTAAAACTGCAACAGGATTAGTAATGTTTTTTCCGCAAAATATTTTGACTCTCGCTAAAGCCTTACCTTGACTCCCCTCAGTCTGCATTCCTGAGTCTCATTCTTTTTTTAGTCGGGTAAGTCTTGCGGAGTACCCCCATACTCAGGGTTTGTTAACCTCGTTGCAGGTAGTCAGCAGCCGGAGGTCTGTCTTGCCCCTTACTGTGTGACCATCATCCAGGATAGCGAGAAAGAGTGAAGTTGAACCCGTGGACAGGGTTCGTGTTACCATCTATCTATTAATGTTATGTTGTTGTTCTACTGCTACTGCTACTATTTTAACTATGGTCTGTAATAACTGCACTTGAATTCTATTTGGACAACCGATTTGTAATTTAAGTACTATTTAATCTTCTGCACTTTTACTCTGATGTATTTTATCATGAAATGTTGTAATTCTGTAATGGCTTCGCAATGGGATCCTGTCGGAGAAATGGGTGCTGATGTAACCTGGCAGGGCCTTCTAGATCATTTGAGACACGGGCCCGGCTGTCAGAGGTCATTAGTGACAATGACAGGTACCTGTGGACCATGTGATTTAGACGGTTCTGTTATAAAAAGTAGACAAACATAAAAGTTGATAGGCTAAAAGTGGACTTATTAAAAAAAAAAGAACCCTTGCCCGGCTGCCCCTGACCCTGACCCGCTGACCGCCGCCCCGTGTGGTGTGGTGTGGTGTGTCCGTTCCGTCTACCCGGAGCGAGCCGAAGCTTCTGGAACCTTCGGAGCGGGATGGTCGCAGTATATGTTTCTAAGTAAACCTCGTCGACAATGAAATGTGCGATAATTTTACAGGTTCTAGTACCATGCACCGCATTCACCGGTTGAGTGCTAGCATGCTTGAGAGTTGAGACCACTTACATCTTACTGCGCTTGCAAAAACTGAAAAGTGAATGGCATGATCTCTATATTAGATTGGGAAAGGAATCATAAGTCCACACCCCCGCTCGGTCGTCGCGGCACAGCCCACACCATCGCCTGGCGCCTGGTGCCGAAGGCTCCGTCAAAAGCTCCACCCACAGCTCAATGGAAGGCACGGCGAGGCTCGACGGGAGCGAAGCGGCCGGGGCTAATGGGTTTGTCGGGAGCGAAGCGGCCGGGGCTAAAGGTTTTAGTTCAATATTTTGCCATGACTTGGCTATATCACTTACAGTAAAAAGGAACCCACAGAATTTAGGTTCCAATCAAATTTGTTTTTCTCTAAAACTGTTTTCATTTGTAGAGGTCAGTCTAGAGGTTTTGCTGTGGGTCTATCTTATGTATTACTCTATTTTGTGGCAATTTTTGCTTGTGTTGTTCGTACTTTATGGTAGTTCTTAGTATTTATAGAGCATCTTTGGCAAGCCACATAATCTTGATGCACCACAAACTGAGAGCCTAATATTGTAGGCACTAATATCTCCAGCTGGTAATGTTTGAAGACCTGATCAAGATCAACGGAGCCTCACAATAAGTGGTTCTATTAGCGCCATCAGGATTATGGGAGCCTCACGGGCTGAATGGCACTTTCCTTAAGACCTGATTGCGTTGCTGTGACTTTTGTATATGCCGTTTCGTGGCCATGCTCCTTAGTCCTTTAGGCCAACACAGTATATGCATAATTATGTACGAATTAGTCACTTTCCATCCTTGTTTAGAGATGTCTCGTGTAAGGGTAGGCATTATTTGGACACATATATGTCTTATGAAATATGTATGTTGTCTTTGAACATTGTTTGGTTTGTTTTTACTTTCTCTGAATCAATATAAGTTAATCATTGCGTTTGCTAGATAAAACGGGGGTCCTAACCCGCGCGCCCGCGGGCAAGGGCGCGCGCAATTTACTAGTCTGTATTGAGATTGTGAGCGTTGGTACAGACGATTTGATTCTGTTGATGTGTTATAGGAGGATGGTTGTCTGCTCCCTGTGATTCTGCATAATTAGAGTTGGAATGAGCAGTAGTCAAAGCAATTGAAACTGTTTGATTAGAAGAGAAAATATTCAGGAAGTAAGCTACAAATATATCAGAAATTTGCTCGTGTGTTGTGGCTTCAATTCCATCCGGGTTACAGAGATAGGCAATGCGGTTCTTTCTTGATCTCTTTATAATTGCTTGGTGGAAGTAGGAAGTATTGCGGTCACCATGAGTCGCCCAATCCTTTTTAGCTCGCTGGAGATGAAAGTGCTCATCCTTGGCCAGGAGCTCCTGGTGTTGAGCAGTGAGGGTAGACTGAAGGGCGAAATCCTATTGGGTAGGAGGTTTAGACTGCTCTTGTATGAGCTGGTCTTCAATATTTGTGAGTTGTTCAGAAAGCCTAGGTTTCTTTTTCCTCCATTTTTTGAGATCTACAGCAAGATATTTTGTTTTTTGGTGAAAGTCTCTGTTGCACGATTTGGTCCAGCTTGCCTTTGCTGTTTCTTCCATAATCTTGTTCCATGAGCCACCAATTCTCAAAACGAAACCTTTTGTTAGTACGGGTTCGATTAGAGTAAAGAACTGTAAGGATGGGAGCATGGTCACTGCGAATCATAGGAAGATGATAGACAGTAGTGGTGGGATAAGCCATACACCATTCGGCATTAGCAAGACAACGATCAAGGCGCTGGAAGGTAGGCGTCGTTGAAAATCTTTTATCAGTCCAAGTATAGGCTGCACCACTGTAACCAAGATCAATAAAACCACATTGCTTGATATAATCATAGAAAGGCAGTAATGCGTCTAATATCAGTTCTACCCGGTCCTATCTTCTCATTAGCATGCATTATATCATTCATGTCTCCCATACACAACATAGGAAGGGTGAACTATTATGAAAAACGAAAGAAAGCACCTGAGCCCAGATAGATGCAATGTTTTGGTGATGAGGATCACCATAAAGACAAACCAAGCCAAACTCTGTACGGTCTATAATATTATTACAAAGAGCAAAAATAAAGTTATGAGACTGATCAACTATGGTGAGGGTAATATCCTGCTTCCAAAGTAACCAAAGGCCTCCAGACTGGCCTTGAGCAGGAACTACTAAAGCATCAGTAACATCAAAACGATTTATGCTTGATGGTAGAATTCTTAGTTTCAGAAACAAAGATTACCTGAGATTTAGTTGAAGTGATAAGATGGGCAGATCCTGCATTTTTGAACTACAGAGGATCGGGCGAGATGCTGCATTTTTGAACTGCTAAGGGTCCCGCCCGACCCTCTGCAGTTCCAGGCTAGAAGCTTCATGGCTCCCCCGATGCCCTTGAGGCTGGCGCCCTAGCCTGCTGTCGATGTTGGTCATCCTAATGAGGATGAGACCCATAAGGAATAGGCCCAGCTCCACCAGCAGGGCCACCTTGAATCGGATGTGTACCAGTGGCGGAGGACAGATATAAACTGAGGTGTGGCACAATTAGATAAATAAAGCTTCATAGCTTCTAATTTATGGTGAAACATAGAAAAAAAACACTAGATAAAACTAAGATATAAAAGAGAACTAAGATGATGCACAAAAATTAAGGTATGGCGGAGGCCCTATCTAGCCATATTGAGTCCTCTGCCACTGTGTGCACCCATGTCACGGATGGCCGTGCCTGTTGCATCGTCAGGGTGGTGAAGAAGAGCCGATTCATGGACTTCCCAGCAGACCTCCGAGTCTGGGCAGATGCGGCGCGATGGAGAGGGAGGGGGATGCACTCCCAGCTCCCAAGAGTAGGAGTGGGAATGAATCGATGACGGCGGGTGGAAGATCTTCCAGTCCCATGCGGACGAGGAAGACAGCGTGCCCAACCACACGGGCCGGGGCTGGTCACGCTGGACACCGATAGGATTGTGGGGCACCAAGAGCTGGAGTGGGCGTGGTGCTCTCGCCGGTGCCTGCTGGAGCGCTGTCACCACCGTCGCCAGCCGCTGCGGCTGGGGTGGCGGGTGGGGGTGCTGGGCGAGCGGCGTCGAAGGTGGGATCGATGGCAACGCAGTAGAGGAGGACGCCGAAGAGGGGCGCGCAAGGGCGGCGCTGGGGCCGAGCGGCGGCGTGCAGGCTGAGAGGAGGACGGGGCAGTGTGATGAGCAATGGCACGCGAGGGGAGGCCCTGCGCGAAGCGCGAGAGCGCGGCGGCGGTGACTCGGAGGGGGCGGAGGTGGACGGCGTGCGCGAAGACCAGCAGATGGCGCGCTGCCACTGCTACCTTGTGGCGGCAGGCACTCGATGCAGCGCTGCGGCCCCGGCGCGACTTCGTGAGCGATATTTTTTCTGAAATATCAGCCGATACAATCCGAAATTTTCGAGATATCCCGTTTATAGGTTGGGTCCGAAATTTTTTCTCTGTCACCCGAAATTTTCAAATTTTTAAAATTTTATTATCTAAATATACGCCAAAGCCCAGCCAATACTCTAAACTTAATCCATGTTTCATTCTCTTCTCTTATCTCTTCCAAATTCAAGTTGCCACTGTCTCAACACACTCTTACACTCCAGCCGTGTCGCTGCACTACTCATTAAATAAGCAATTGATGATACTATGTTTTTTCTTAATTTTTATGTTAAGTGGTTTAGAAATGATCTATGTGGTTTCCTGAACAAAATGAGTCATTTTTTATCTAAATTGTTTCTAAAATTTTATTTGTATTGCTAATAAATTTTCAATATTTCCGATATTCTTATTGGTGCCCACGGAGATTTTAAAAATATCGGTATATATAACCTTGGCGAGGAGCGCGTGGTGTGGCCATACGCGGAGACCGTGGCAGCGTCCCCGTCTGCCGAGGAGGATGGACTACTGCATGGACGAGAAGGAAATTAAATCGCTTTGTTTATTTGGACTTGGAGACGTGACGACATACTTCCTCCGTTCATAAACTAATTGACGTTTTAGATGTTCGTGCCACAAATTTGACTAGATTTAGTAGAAAATACGTGTAACATTTACACCTCTAAATAAATTTGTTAAAAAACTAGACTAAAAGATCTATTCAATAATACTAATTATATATTATAAATATTAATAAATTTTTAGTATAAATTTAGTTAAAGATATTTCTCGAGAAACGAGAACGACACATGAGGGAGTAGGCCCGAAACAAAAGCAAGGTAATTTTGTTAGGCGTACACCTGATGATTCAATCGGACCATCGGAGTGAAGAAGTTCCTTAGTTAATCATTAGAAAAAGAAGGGTCCTCTTGCAGCAGATGTCAACGAGAACTATGCTTCGGATATGGGTTCGTTTTGGACCAGGAGATTGACACGGCTGGGTTTACAGGATCTTTTTTCGGTACCTGTACCATGTAACTTTTGGAAAGACCAGCTGCCCTATTAAATATAAGGATAATTGCTGATTGACAATACATAATTGCACAAATTAATTTAATATATTATTTTCTTTAAGCTCTAGTTTTTGTTTCTGGTTCTTCGTTGCCATCTACTT
This sequence comes from Eremochloa ophiuroides, assembly GCA_038502445.1. Classification (NCBI taxonomy): domain Eukaryota; kingdom Viridiplantae; phylum Streptophyta; class Magnoliopsida; order Poales; family Poaceae; genus Eremochloa; species Eremochloa ophiuroides. Next base: position 5,026,281 of record JAHLJS010000008.1, read on the forward strand.
CGTTACAACAGCGATCACAGTCCTAGGAGCGGTCAAACCGACCTAGGGCACCCATCGTCGCCGCTCTTCCTGACCTAGTCCCTCATGGGAGCGTGGGGTATCGGGTTCCAAGAGCACTCGCCGGCGTGTCTTGCGTATCGCACTCCCAACAAGACTCTCCTTACGACGTGTCTTGCGCATCGTGCTCGTCACCGAGGGCACACGTGACGTGTTCATGTGCGAACACATATAAAGTCTAAAAGAGGACCAAAACCAAAAAGAAAAAAAAGGGGGTGAAAGGATCTACAATGGCATAGAGGGGGGTGAATAGGCCTAATTAAAAAAATCTGCACACACTCTAGTTCAATTTGATCAGAGACCGCCGGAAGTTCCGGCAGTTTGTGTCGGAAGTTCCGGGCCAAACTGTCGGAAGTTCCGACCCCTACGTTGAAACTAGCCCTAGTGGCCAAATGAACTTTTACGCGTGCGATAACTTACAACCCTTTTACCCAGTGATGAAGTGAGATAGCAGTCGAGGTTGTTCAGCTTCGGAGATGCTCCAAGCCACGTGTGGAGTTCAAACCCTAGAAAGTAGAAGGAGGTAGGGAGAGACAAGGAAAGAGTAATACAAAACAAGTATTGCAACAAAAACAACGAGCACAAGAGACACAAAGATTTATCCCAAGGTTCGGCCACCCCACAAAGGAGCACCTACGTCCTCGTTGTTGAGGTGACTACAAAGGTCGGAGTCTATTTCACCTCCTTAGCCTCTCTCAAAGAAACCACAAAGGTAACTCGAGGTTTTCACCTAGGAGCCACGGGTAATACAAACTTCCCAAGGCGAATCCACAAATTTGGATGCTCTTGGGCAACGCCTAGCCGGCTAGGAGCAAAGCTCCAAGAGTAACAAACGCAAAACCAACCGGCAAGACGAGGAGAATCAAGTGCTCAAGCTCAAGAGATGATTTCCTCACTCGATGCACTCACTCTTCACTCAAATCCTTGGGGGAATCGAAGTTGGGAGCAAATGGGAGAGGAGAGGGGAGTCTTCAATGCTTGGGAGCTGTTTTTGGACGGAGTTAGGTCGCTGAGAGTCAATGGTAATGGTTAGAAGTGAGAGAGGAGCTTTTATAGACGAGTCCAAATCCAACCGTTCAGATCTGCGTCGGAACTTCCGACAGCGGTGTCGGAACTTCCGACCCTGCTATTCAAAATAGATCTCAGTGCGGGACAGTCGGAACTTCTGGCTCCAGCCGAAACTTCCGACGAGTCGGAACTTCGGCCAGGGCCGAAACTTCCGACCTCCCAGCACTTAGCCACGCCACCATAAGGCTGAACGTCGGAACTTCCGGCTCCGGACTTCCGGCCGGAACTTCCGACTGGTCAAGTTCCAGCGGCTCTCGATCGTGTTCGTGCGGTGCTTTGAGTGTCTCTCTTTTGATTTTAAAATAAAGCTTGAGCACTCTATCTTCATCAGACCACTTAGTTTTGCATCCCTCTTAATAGTACGGCATTCCTAAGTCAAGAAAATAATAAAAGTAATTCTAACCATCGCTTGAGTCGAAGCGCCGAAGTTCAAGTCGAATTGAGGGGCACCGTTTAATCCCAATTAGATTTTCAATATGCTCTCACGGGATTAAACCTGCACATAGTCTTAGTAGAGTTCATTAGTCCTCTAATTTAGGTGTCATCAACTAACCAAAACCCACGATGGGGCAAATGCACTTTCAATCTCCCCCTTTTTGGTAATTGATGACAACCAACATAGGCTTACATAGGATAGAAAGAATTGAAACTTTGAGTTGCAAGTTTTGTGAAGAACTCCCCCTTAGTGTATGCTATGGACTTGAATTCCAAATAGATTCTTAACTCATTCATACATTAAGAAAGGGAGACTCCCCCTAAAACTTGCAATCCGTGGGGTGCAAAATAAGGTGAGAATTAATATATAAAAAAACCGTGATGCAACATGACAAGTCATTATTCGCAAAAAAAACTTGATGGCTAGTAAAGATAGAGTGAAGTTCATCAATGCATAGCCATCAAAAAATAAATCAACACAAATGAGGAATAAGTTACCAAATAGATAGAAGATAAGCATTAAACTTGTTCCACAACCATTTAGCACAACACTAGTTGTCCATCACATAGTGCCACCACACATAGTTTTTAATACAAGCCACAAAGTTTTCAAACTAGATATTACAATAGGATAATTAGCCTAACACTCCCCCTTTGGCATCAAGTGCCAAAAAGGGTAGGCCACGATGAAAACTCACGGTCACTCATCGTCTTCATCGTAGTCGTCGTCGCCATCATCCTCATCATCGTCGTCGTTGTCGTTGTCGGAGCGGATCTCGGCTGCCACCAATGTCCTCCTCCACATCCTCCTCATCGGAGGAGTCCTCGTCCTCATCATCATCGTCACGAGCTGGACCCTTGCCATGGGGGCGCGAAGAGGAGCCATACTCCTCATCATAAAGAGTAAAGGGGTCACGGAACTCACGAAGAGGAGAGGCGGGAGGAAGATTAAGCTTGTCCTCCATGCGGCGAAGACGGCGATCATCCTTCTCCATCTTGTAGCACATGGTCTCAAAGATCTTCTTGAGCACAAACTTGACTTTGAAAGGCTTCTTTGGAGGGGGAGAAGGAGGAGCATGGCGCCGCCGAGCGGGAGCGGAGGGGCGCGAGCCGGACTTGGTGCGAGATATGTGAGCTTGGCCTTTCTCCTTCAAGAGATCCGCTGCATGCTTGGAGATCTTGTTGGTGATCTTGAGGAAGGCCATGAGATGCATCATTGGGAAATACAATGCCGGTGACTTGCTCAATGATATGCATGATGTAGGGAGCATATGGAAGAAGTTTCACGGTATTCTCACTAGCATCATGAATCTTGTTCCAAATGTAGAGACTAATAGAGAAAGTCTCACCCTGGGCAAACCGGTCAAGGATTTTGTAGGAGTCCTCCCTAAGATATGTCGCATCCCCAACCTTCGGATAAAGAATCTGGCGAAGGATGGTATTGAGGACATAGAAGTAGGGTAGCAGGTAGGACGTCTGACCATCCGGGTATTGGCCGGCAATATACATGTACTGCAGCGTGCCCTGAACGGGATCCTCAAAATCAATCAGCTGGGTATCGTCACGATCATCCTCACAAAAACCGAGCAGGCGAGCAAAGGTGGTAAAGTCAACACGATAGTGCTTGCCCTCAGTGGTCCAATGAATCTCATCCACATCGTCAACATAGTTGTATGCATGATAATAGGAAGCATAGAACTGGCAGATGACCTCATTGTTCCAATCATTCCGAAAACTCATGAGGTGACTAAGGCGATGAGTGTCAAGGTCACGAACCAGCTTCTTCATTTCAGGCTCTTGAAAGCAACCCAAGTGATATGCATCAATTGCCTTCATAGGAATAATAGGAGGCTCCCGCTTGCGAAGGAACTTGGTGTAGTAGAGCGAGTTGTACACATGAGAGTGAAACGCCACCCAAAAACGATACTCCAAAGTGAAGTTCTTCTCATCCTCCTGGAAGACGTTCCTCTGCCGATTTTGATGGAGAAGAGTGGTCTGGTGACTGGTAATCCACATCCAGAGGAGGTGCCCAGCCGCCATAGTTGGGCGCAAGCTCCGGCTCCCGCATCACAGGCGTGGGGAGGTTGAGATTGAAGCGGGTGAGCTGCACCGGAAATATGGGACCAGCGGCAGGAGAGCGCGTGACCGGATTGGCGATGGTCCGCCCGGCACGGTCAAGAGCCTCCTCTTCAGGGTCCACCACAGGATCCATGCCCAAAACACAAGCAGCTGGTGGTGGGGCAGCACCGGAGGAGCTGCCAGCACCGCCACTACGGCGAGGACGACTGCTGCGATCCTGATTCGACTTGGAGCGGTGCTCGCGAGTCGGCGCAGGCTGCGAAGACGGCGGAGGCTGCCTCGAACGCTGCGGACGGCGAGAGCCACCAGCATCGGCCATGTTGCAGAGAGACAAAGAGAAGAGTAAGAGAGGGAAAAGCAGCAGGGACGAATAGACGACTGTAGAGCAGGAACAGGGCTGATCACAGTTACTGGGGGCGTCGGAAGTTCCGGCTTCAGGTGTCGGAAGTTCCGGCTTCAGGTGTCGGAACTTCCGGCACGTCGGAACTTCCGGCACGAGTCGGAAGTTCCGACCGACCCAGTAACGATGTGAGCAAACGTGTTCCAAATCGACGCAATCCATCACATACCATGCACAACAGAGAGAGGAGAGGTAGAGGAAGAAGAACCATAAGGTACATTGCACGGGAAAGAGAAAGAACCATGGTATACCTTGAGATAGGGGGAAGAGAAGAAGAGGAGAGAAATCCGCAGCAATGCCGAGTTCTCCGATCGAGTCCACGTCCTTCAAGCCACCAAGAACCAAAAAGGATGAGCCCTAGAGTTCACCACGAACCGAGCACCAAAAGGCACCAAGAACAACGGAGAGAAGGGCGCACCTCGGAAGTTCCGGGAGGGAGGGAGGGTGGGGAATGCCGGAGAAGACGCCGGAAGGTCTCCGGAACTTCCGGAGAGGCCACACCACCACCAACCGAGCCTTGGAAGGCAAGGACGATGGCAATGGTGACTTGGGTCGCGAGCAGAGCTAGGGCACGGTAACGGGCGAAAGTGAAGGGGTAAGTTTAGAAATCGAACCGGTATTGGGATTTAACCCCGCGGTCAGATCCGCGTCGGAAGTTCCGGCTCGGGCCAGAACTTCCGACACTACCACATACAGTCGCTACGGCTAAAAAATAGTGGGGGCACATTTATGATGAACAATAGCACTTTCAAGTGTGATTAGAAGTCAAATCATCAGTATAGGGTTATAATCACACTTGAAAGACTTAGAAAGTAGTTTTGAAGACAAATAGACATTTTTCAAAATTGTTTTCACATTCAACAATGTGCAAGATATCAATTAAAGTTCCGAGAATCAATGATATTTAGCTCACTCCTCAAAGCACAAAATCTTGACTCATCTAGGGGCTTTGTGAAGATATCGGCTAGTTGAAATTCGGTGCTCACATGACGTAGAGCGATATCTCCTTTGGCTTCGTGGTCTCTCAAAAAGTGATGCCGGATGTCTATGTGCTTTGTACGAGAATGGTTTACAGGGTTGTTTGCCAACTTAATGGCACTCTCGTTGTCACACAAAAGGGGAATCTTGGTTACCTCACAACCAAAGTCTTTTAGAGTTTGCTTCATCCAAAGTAGTTGGGCACAGCAGGGGCCGCAACATACTCGGCTTCAGCGGTAGACAAGGCAACGGTGTTTTGCTTCTTAGAACTCCAAGACACCAAGGATCTACCAATGAATTGGCAAGTCCCGGTAGTACTCTTTCGATCTATTCGGCAGCCTCCATAATCCGAAATCGGAGTAGCCAACTAAATCAAAAGTGGAGCCCTTAGGATACCACAAGCCAAGATTAGGGGTGAAAACCAAATATCGAAAGATTCTCTTGATTGCCATTAAATGACATTCTTTTGAATTTAGCTTGATATCTAGTACACATGCACACACTAAGCATTATATCGGGCCTAGATGCACAAAGGTAGAGTAGGGATCCAATCATGGAGCGATATACCTTTTGATCGACGGTCTTACCATCCTCATCAAGGTCCAAGTGCCCGGTGGCTGCCATGGGTGTCTTCATTGGCTTGGCTTTGTCCATGTCAAACTTCTTCAACATGTCAAGTGTGTACTTAGTTTGACCTATAAAAGTCCCTTCCTTGAGTTGCTTGATTTGAAATCCTAAAAAGAATTTCAGCTCTCCCATCATGGACATTTCAAATCTCTTGGTCATGATCCTACTAAACTCCTCACAAAAAGCCACATTAGTACTACCAAATATTATGTCATCGAAATATATTTGGCAAACAATAATATCTTTATGAACTTTGCGAGTAAAGAGAGTAGGATCGGCCTTGCCTATCTCAAACGCTTGTTTGAGTAGGAAGTCCTTAAGACAATCATACCAAGCTCTAGGGGCTTGTTTGAGCCCATAGAGCGCCTTGGACAGCTTGGAGACATGGTTGGGATACTTCGGATCCTCAAAACCCGGTGGTTGTTCCACATACACCACCTCGGAGATGGGGCCATTGAGAAATGCACTTTTCACGTCCATTTGATATAGCTTGAAATCATGGTGAGTAGCAAAGGCAGGTAATATACGAATTGACTCAAGCCTAGCTACTGGTGCATAAGTTTCACCGAAATCCAAACCTTTTATTTGTGTGAATCCTTTGGCCACCAACCTTGCCTTGTTTCTTGTGACTATACCATGTTCATCTTGTTTATTGCGGAAGACCCATTTGGTTCCTAATCACGTTTTGATTGGGTCTTTCCACTAAGGACCAGACTTCATTCCGGGTGAAGTTGTTCAACTCTTCTTGCATTGCCATCATCCAATCCGCACTCTTGAGTGCGTCTTCAATCGTCGTGGGTTCCTTGGGAGAAACAAACGAGTAATGTTGGCAAAAAGTAGCTAAACGTGAACGAGTAGTTACCCCTCGTTGTATGCTTCCCAAGATGTTGTCAACGGGGTGGTCCCGTTGAACACTTTGATGCACCCTTGGATGTGGCACAAGTGATCTTCTTTGCATGGGACCATCATCATCTTCATCATCATCATCATCATGTTGTTCTTGATCATTGATTGGATTGGCTTCATTTGATTCTTGATCATTTTGATGAGTTTCTACTTGATCATTTTGATGTTGATCTTGTGGTTGACTTGTGTTCTCATCATTCGGAGTAATTGATGCGGAAGCTTGATCATGTACATTGTCGTGCACATGATTAGATATTGTATCTTGTGGAGAGAACACAATTTGTTCTTCATCATCATCTTGAGTCTCCTTGGGCTTCACATCACCAATCGCAAGCTTTTTGATTGCTTGACTAGGAGACATATCATTACCTACAAAGTCAATGTCGACTTGCTCCTTTTGAGAGCCGTCGGTTTCATCAAAGGACACGTCTACCGTTAGTTCAATATTACCAGTGACATTATTGAACACACGATAGCCATGTTCATTAGTACCATAACCAAGTAGAAAACCTTCATGTACCTTAGGTGCAAACTTTGAGCTTTTGGTTTTCTTATTAAGTATGAAACACTTACAACCAAAGACTCTAAAGTAGTGCACCTTTGGTTTGTTACCGGTTAGAAGCTCATATGGGGTCTTGTTTCTAATTTTGTGAAGATATAGGCGGTTGATAGCATGACATGCGGTGTTGACCGCCTCTGCCCAAAAATGATGTGGAGTCTTGTATTCATCCAACATTAATCTTGCGGATTCAATGAGAGTTCGATTCTTCCTCTCCACAACACCATTTTGTTATGGAGTATAAGGAACTGAAAACTCATGCTTGATGCCTTCTTCATCAAGGTATGCTTCAATGTTGGTGTTCCTAAACTCCGTCCCATTGTCACTTCTAACTCTCTTGATCTTCAATTCAAACTCATTTTGAGCTCTTCTTGCAAACTTCTTGAAGATGCTTTGCGTTTCACTTTTATCTACCAAAAAGAACACCCAAGAGAAACGAGAATAGTCATCAACAATTACAAATCCGTATTTGTTACTGCCAATGCTTTGATAGGCGACAGGGTCCAAATAAATCCATGTGAAGAAGCTCCAATGGCCTTGATGTTGGCACAACATTTTTGATAGGATGCTTTACTCCCACTTGCTTTCCGGCTTGGCATGCACTACAAATTCTATCTTTCTCAAAAGAAACATTCGTTAGTCCAAGGATGTGCTCGCCTCTTTGAAGTTGGGCCAAGTTCCTCATCCCAACATGTGCTAGTCGGCGATGCCATAGCCAACCCATGTTGGATTTTGCCATTAAACAAGTCTCGGGCTTCACTTTATTAGTTGTGAAATCAACTAGATAAAGCTTGCCCTTCAAACGACCCGTAAATGCAATAGAGGAATCCCTTCTTCTATAGACGGTCACACCCTTATCCGTAAAGAGACAATCGTAGCCCATCTCACCAAGTTGAGAAACTGGACAACACATTGTAACTCAACGAATGCACAAGTAAAACATTAGAAATTGAGTTGTCAGTTGAGATAGCAATTTTACCCAAACCAAGTACTTCTCCTTTGCTATTGTCACCAAACACAATGTTTTCACATGAATCATTATTTGGTTGAAATGAAGTGAACATGTCCTTTGCCCCGGTCATATGATTGGTGCATCCGCTATCCAACACCCAACTCATTCCACCGGAGGCATATTCCTACAAAACAAGTTAAGTTCTTGTTTTAGATACCCAAGTAGATTTGGGTCCTAGGGGGTTAGTCACATAAGCTTTGGGAACCCAAACACTTCTTATAATCTCTCTCTTCTTGAGTGCACCAATATACTTCACCACAATCTTTCCATCTTTACCCCAACAACACATGTAATCACTAGCATAGCTATGTGATATGGGCATTTGTTGCTTGTGTTGTTCCACTTGCTTCTTCTTGTTGGTCTTGTCATTTGCAAGTGTTGATGTAGGTGTCACAACCTTGTTAGCCTTGTTGATGAGATCAAAGAGAGGAACTCCCTTGTTGAACTTCACACAAGGTACCCCATTGATCATGTTTCTTCCATTGGCTTTACCATCATACTTACTATAGCCAACTCCTTCCTTGATGAATGGTTGCCTTGCGGACTTGAGTGTGAGTCTAGGTTGTTGGTCTTTGCACTTACAACCATTTCTTAAGATCATGTTCAATCTTTGAATCTCCTTATCCTTTTTTCTAGCTCAACAAGGTTAGTTGCACAAGCATTTATATCAGCATTATGACATCTTTTGCAACTTTTACATGTGGAGGTGGTAGGGTCATCGGATGCCTTAGAAGAAGTAGAAGCGCTAGTCTTAAGAGCATGGTAACTTAGCTCAAGCTTTTGATATTCTTCTTGTAAGCTTGTGAGGCTCTCTTGAGCTATGCTATACTTGTTCTTAACACTAGCAATTGAGTCATTGGCCGTGGAGCACTCCTTAGTCAATCTCTTGATAGAGTCATTGGCTAAAGATAGATCCACGGTCAACTTCTCAACTTTCAACTTTTCTTCGGCTAGAGAGGCTTCAAGTGCAAGATTTCTTTCTCTCTCTTATGAAATTAAGTCACCTTGCATTTCAAGACTCTCATTCCGACTTTCTAGTTTCATTAGCAATTTAATTATTTTGTTCCCACCTTTCTTTCCAAATTTTATAATCAAGTTTCTCTTATATTCATCCATTTCATCATTTTCATTGTCACTATGTTCATCACTAGAGCATGTAGGAGAGTTAGGCGGTACCTTCTCCCCTTTTGCCATAAGGCAAGTTGGAGTGACGCCTTCATCATCGGAGAGGTCCTCAAATAGGCGCGGTGTAGAGGAGAGGTTGGTGAAGAGCTTGGATGACGATGAGTTGTTGGCGAAGAGGCTTGAAGAGGATGTCTTGTGGATAGCAATGTTGGCGACACCCTTCTCCTTGTCCTTTCTTTTGGTCTTTTCATCATCACTTGAATCATCACTTGAGTACCGTTCTTGCCCAATGTGTGCTTCACCTCTTCTCTTCCTTCTACCTTTCTTGTCATCATCTTTGTTGTATTTGTTCTTATCTTTGTTTTGAGGACATTCGACAATGAAGTGATCATTGGCACCACACTTGTAGCACACTCTTTTCTTGTTTCTCTTACTTCCATCACCATAACTCTTCTTGAACATTTTTCTTCTCATGATTTTCTTGAAGTTCTTAACAAGAAGTGCGGTTTCTTCATCGGTGTCTTCATCTTCTTCACTTGAGCTATTATGAACGTACTTCTTTCTTCTATCTTGACTTGATGCATGTTCTTGACTTTCTTTGAGAGCAATGCATTTCTTGTTGTTTATATCTTGAGATTGATCTTCGATGGCTTCATCATCTAGGACTTCATGATGCTTTATTTTTGCAAGCATCTCATGGGGTGTCATCTTCTCATAGTTTGGTCTTTCCATGATGATTGATGCAAGTGTCTTGTTCTTGACTCTATATGCTCTAAGCAACTTCCTTGCCGCGAATTGTCATCCCACCTTTCATCACCTAGAGCTCTTATCTTGTTGATCAAAGTCATGTACCTATCAAACATTTGTTGGGTAGTTTCTCCACTCTTGATAGAGAAATTTTCAATCCTTCCTTGGAGTAACTCTATGTTGCTTTTTCTCACACTTTCATCACCTTCATATGATATCCTAAGAGTGTCTCAAATTAACTTGGTATTTTCAATTCCATGCACCTTGTTACTTTCTTCGGGCTTGAGGCATGATAGGATCAAAGACGCGGCTTGTGCATTGAGATGGAAATCATGGACATCTTGAGGAGTGATTTCACCATCTATATCTGGAGGATGAATGCCAACACTTACAATCTCCCAACATCTTACTGCAATGAGATGCATCTTCATCTTGTGTGCCCAATCATTGTAGTTGACTCCATCAAATGGGAGTGGCTTGCCAAGGTTGATATGTGGCATTTGGTTGAGGTTGTTTTTGTTCAATAGGTTGTAGTCGAAGGGTGTATTGCTGAATTCTCTTGGTGTTTTGTTCCCATCTTGTTCTTTCTCTTTTTCATTGCCACCATTCTTTGAGCTTGATGCACTAGGTTGGTTTTCATTCTTGTTGCTCAAAGCATCTTTCAAGCTATCAATCTCTTCCTTCATCTTGCTCATTTGCTCTTCAAACTGCTTGGCTTCTCTTTCTAGCAATTGATATGCAATTCTCTCGGCTAGAGCTTTCACATCATCTTCACTAAATGTTACCATTGCAATCCCTCATGCGGTGAAGCGCTAACAAGAGGGTTAGGCTCTGATACCAATTGAAAGGATCTACAATGGCCTAGAGGGGGTGAATAGGCCTAATTAAAAAATCTGCACACACTCTAGTTCAATTTGATCAGAGACTGCCGGAAGTTCCGGCAGTTTGTGTCGGAACTTCCGACTGTGTCGGAAGTTCCGGCCCAAACTGTCTGAGGTTCCGACCCCTACGTTGAAACTAGCCCTAGTGGCCAAATGAACTTTTACGCGTGCGATAACTTACAACCCTTTTACCCAGTGATGAAGTGAGGTAGCAGTCGAGGTTGTTCAGCTCCAGAGATGCTCCAAGCCACGTGTGGAGTTCAAACCCTAGAAAGTAGAAGGAGGTAGGGAGAGACAAGTAAAGAGTAATACAAAACAAGTATTGCAACAAAAACAACGAGCACAAGAGACACAAGGATTTATCCTGAGGTTCGGCCACCCCACAAAGGAGCACCTACGTCCTCATTGTTGAGGTGACCACAAAGGTCGGAGTCTATTTCACCTCCTTAGCCTCTCTCAAAGAAACCACAAAGGTAACTCGAGGTTTCCACTAGGAGGCACGGGTAATACAAACTTCCCAAGACGAATCCACAAATTTGGATGCTCTTGGGCAACGCCTAGCCGGCTAGGAGCAAAGCTCCAAGAGTAACAAACGCAAAACCAACTGGCAAGACGAGGAGAATCAAGTGCTCAAGCTCAAGAGATGATTTCCTCACTCGATCCACTCACTCTTCACTCAAATCCTTGAGAGAATCGAAGTTGGGAGCAAAGGGGAGAGGAGAGGGGAGAGGAGAGGAGAGGGGAGCCTTCAATGCTTGGGAGCTGTTTTTGGACGGAGTTAGGTCGCTGAGAGTCAATGGTAACGATTAGAAGTGAGAGAGGAGCTTTTATAGACGAGTCCAAATCCAACCGTTCAGATTTGCGTCGGAACTTCCGACCCTGCTATTCAAAATAGATCTCAGTGCGGGACAGTTGGAACTTCTGGCTCCAGCCGGAACTTCCGACCTCCCAGCACTTAGCCACGCCACCAGAAAGCTGAACGTCGGAACTTCCAGCTCCGGCCGGAACTTCCGACTGGTCAAGTTCCAGCAGCTCTCGATCGTGTTCGTGTGGTGCTTTGAGTGTCTCTATTTTGATTTTAAATTAAAGCTTGAGCACTCTATCTTCATCAGACCACTTAGTTTTGCATCCCTCTTAATAGTACGGCATTCCTAACTCAAGAAAATAATAAAAGTAATTCTAACCATCGCTTGAGTCGAAGCGCCGAAGTTCAAGTCGAATTGAGGGGCACCGTTTAATCCCAATTAGATTTTCAATATGCTCTCACGGGATTAAACCTGCATATAGTCTTAGTAGAGTTCATTAGTCCCTAATTTAGGTGTCATCAACTAACCAAAACCCACGATGGGGCAAATGCACTTTCAGGGGGGAGAGCCAATTTTCTCCACCCGTGGAGTCGACACGTCAAACATCCAGGTTCGGTCCACAACCCGCTTGTCCGGTGGCAACAGCCCACAATGACTCCCGTGTGGGCCAGGACTAGGTGACCCTGGCTCTCATCTGCCAGCCAGGCTGACCTAATCCATGCCTATGTGCATGTGAACATAGGTGTTTGATTTATTTTCTCGACCGTATCACGAGGTACATATTTCATTAAGTGGAAGTAGAGTTTAACAAATTACATAACAAGTGGTAATCCCAGGATTACTACCAAAAAGATGAAAATAGAAAAATGTAAAAACTTAACAAGCCAACGCTACATTGATGCCAAAATTTGCGACCAACCGCTGCATTTAGAAATTTTTCTCTCTCCTATGATGAAAATATAGAAAGGGATCAAACCTAGTTACATACTCTAGGCAAGTGATCTAGATTGAACCAAAGTCATAAAATGATCCTCACTTTCACCCCATTGATTGACTTAGCTCCACACTCTTTTTAACACCTTTTGGTTGATTGTTGACAAAGGGGGAGAAGTAAGTCACAAAGATAAGAGAAATGAACATACAATTAGGGGAGTGTTGACACTTGTTATCATCCAAATTTTATTATCAATTATCCCTACATTAAACATGAATATCCAGTAGAATAGGGTTATTACTGACAGATTCCACGAGTTTTGGTGAATTGTCTATTTCACAGGGGATTTTCCAGAAAAGCTTAAAAGAAGGATTAAAGAGCATAATTACCACGAAACTTGCACGCGAAGGAAACATCATCACGAAGACCCTGGAAGAGTGTAGAACACACCCGAAGTGGCCCCCTAGGGTTTCCTCCCGCCGTCTTCTGGAGTCTTCTACCATCGCCTATTAGGAGTCATCTGGGCCCTTGGTTAAGTTGGTTTGATCTAACGGCACGCGTGCATCCCACCGGCCTATAAATTGAGGGTTAGACCCCCCTGGAGGAGAGCCAGATCAAGAGATGAAGACCCTGAAGCATTAGATAGATATCCACTAGATCTAGGCTAGCAATCAAGAGAGAGATTAGAGAGATAGAGTAGATGAGTAGAGATTCGGAGGAGTCCCGGCCTGTCGGAGCTTCTTCGTAGCTGTGTTCGTCTGGATTCAGCTCCCTCGCCCGGAGTTGCGTTCTGAGGTATTTTTGTATTCAACATCCTGATTCAAGTAATCATTTGTTCTTATTTGTTCTTAAGTTTACAACTCTATTTGAGTGCTTTGATCTTGGTAGCTCCTTGGTTGAAGTAGTAGTTTGTAGTGTAGACGTGGTGTCTGGGCTATAATTACTTGTGAATGTCCCCTGATTGGCCGGATAGTGGTAGATCGCGTAGGTGACAGCTGCGTTGAGTCCTCTGTAGTCCACTTTCCATTGATAGGATCGATAGGTGTATAAGTGTATGGTAGGAGGGAACTCTGATTTCCGCTCTTATTCATTTCACTGCCCGATTAGAACGATATTATTCAAAGTTTACCGGTTGTCGGATCTAGATAATCATTTGTTATATCCTTATTCTTGATGTTCTCTGGATTGATTGTGTTATCGGGTTAAGAGCCAATAGACTTAGTCAGTATCACCTACTGTTCCTTTGGGTTCGATATTAAAACCGGGATTGTCTGGTGAAGTGCTACATCGGTGTTTTATCTGTGCGCTTGCGGATACCTTGATATTATTAATTTTTAATAGAGTGCAGTTAATTTATACCAACAGGGAGTAAGCTTATGAATAAATTGTTGCATTTATATGTAAACAAACATATGAAATGTTTGCATTTCAAGCCTTAAATTCTAGATATATGCTTGTTTGGTGTATGACTATTAGTAGAACTTGAATGATGATTGACAAACTAGTATGCATAGGTTGTTACACTTATTTCTCTAGTGGTTCAAAAACCTTCTTTGCTTATAATTGTGATCTCATGAGGTATCTTGAGTTTGTTGTATGACTAATAAATCATGGTGCTAAGCATGGTATAGATTAGGAACTCCGATGGTATCACGCTTTAAAGGTCCATTTCATATACCTTAGCATCATTTGGTAGTAGTAGCTCACACACAACTTTAAATCCAGCTTATGTGAATGATTGAACCAAACTCATGGAATCACATATGTAGGGGGAGCTTGTACTACCAAAGTTGAAATTTGAATTGATTTCATATCTTTGTAAAGGTTGTCATCAATTACCAAAAACAGAGAGATTGAAAGCCCAAGTTTAGTTTTGATAATTGATGAAATCTAGTTTGCTAATGATTGCTCTAAGTGTTTCATAAGATAAACTAGCAAATAACAGGATGGAGCAAGGTGGCTAGGATGAAGAAGGGCACAAGATTATGATGGTGAAAGATATGGTGACAAAGGCAAAGGTATCTTGATAGGGTTTTTCGATTTGGTGATCAAGAAACCATACAGAGTGTGATCACATTTAGGATAGATAGCCGTGCTATTAAGAGAAGCAAAATTCATTTGTGGAATACGGTTATCAAAGTGCCACTAGATGTTCTAAATCTTTGCATATGCATTTAGATGCTAGTGTGTGACTAACAAACCCTTGAAAATGTTAACACACACGTGCATAAGTGATTGAAACACTTATATGTTAGCACATGAGAGCAACAGTGAAGAAGAGGACGCGCGAAAGTCACTCTAAGGTGCACCGGACGCTGCATCGATCTCTGGACCGGACGCATCCGGTGGCTAACCCTAAATGTCTCTGTGACAAAGAGTGCACCGAACGCTACGGTGCATCTGGTCAGCATGGACCGGACGCGTCTGGTCTGTGCAGGAGCTCTCTGGTCACTCTCTGGCGTCTCATTGGATGCTAGACCAGAAGGGTGAACAATGTCACCCTCGCCTCCGGTGAAACAGTGGTTGCACAACAGTTATCAACGATTGGACGCTAGTGCGTCCGGTGAGCTCGTAGAGCTCGCGGGAGCTCTCTGGCGTCGTACCAGACGCTGCGCCCTGGCATGTCCTGTGTGACGAGTGGAGCGTCTGGTGTGTTCTCTGACACCACACCAACGGCTAATTCAAATTGAACAGGATACGTGACTTCGTGGTAGTCACCGGACGCTGCACCAGACGCGTCCGGTGCCAACTTAAGGCGCGTCTGATGCTTGCGCAGAAACAGAGTAACGACCAGTTTTTGAGGTGTAGCTTATAAATAGAGGATTGGTCGGCTTGGGGAGTCTCTCTTGAACATTTTTATTGACATAGCAACCTTATGGGCCTAGCTAATCCTCTCTCTCACTCATACTACTTGATTGCTACATCATTTGGTGAGATTGGAGAGCATCTAAGTCCATTGCTTTAAGTGATTGCATCTAGAGGCACTTGGTGATTATGTTTCGCTGCGGATTTTCCTTGTTACTCTTAGAGTTTGCCGACTTCTAGACGGCTTGGAGTAACGAGGATCGTTGAGCGGAGGGTGGTGTTTGTCTCCAGCTCCGATCGGTGGATTGTGAGGGGTTCGTGAGCCTTCACCGCGGAAGATCGCAAATTGGCTACCCTAGTGGATTGCTCGTAGCTTGTTGTCGGGTACCAAAGTATGGGGTACCCAACTTCAACGCAAAAACAAGCAACCTCAGCGCAACCTGGCCCAAATAAGGCGAGCCAAAGCCCATGAAGGCAACGCACGTGAAGGCCCAAAGTGGCCTCACGTAAGGCCCGGCGACACCCTCGGGCGCCAAATCTCCGATTCGCCCGAGCCTCCACGAGAGGGCTCGGAACAGCGGCACCCTCGGGCGCCAAATCTCCAATTCGCCCGAGCCTCCACGAGAGGGCTCGGGACAGCGGCATCCTCGGGCGCCAAATCTCCGATTCGCCCGAACCTCCACGAGAGCGCTCGGGACAGCGGCATCCTCCACGAGAGGGCTCGGGACAGCGGCATCCTCGGGCGCCAAATTTCCGATTCGCCTGAACCTCCACGAGAGGGCTCGGGACAGCGGCATCCTCGGGCGCTAAATATCCGATTCGCCCGAGCCTCCTCATCTCCCTCGAGCACGATCCCTCTAAGGCATCCAATGCACAATCGACGTCAGCAGGGCAATCTTAGACCTCAAGGGACCCCTCTGACCACTTTACAGGCGCGGCCCCACTGATTGGACGCCGCGAGGCGACGGCACCCCGCTCGTGCACGTCCTCCGTACCAACTGCCATACCTCCTCCGGTGACCGATACGACGGTTCCACTCTTTCCACTCCGTCTCAAGGACAGTCAACCGGATGACGCCCCTTGCTGACGAAGAGATTCTCCAACTACGATAGCGACAGCTCCTGCCCATAACGCACGAGCCTCGCAGGCACAGGAGAGGTGACGGCTATCCCGCCGACCCGGGAGTATGGGCAGTGTAGCAACAGGGCCGTTCGCCCCTCGGGAAAGTACCGCGCATGAGAGGAAAACACACCCGAGGGAGGACACCCCTAATGACCCGTCCCGTCACGCTCCCGACGGCAAGGAAGGCTCCCGAGCCTCGGGAGTCAATCTTTGAAAGTCAACCAGTCTTCTCGTTGCACTGTGCAGGACCGGACGCGACGCCATGACGCACTGCCACGCAGCAAGCCACGTCCCATACACTGTGCCACCTTGAAACTCAACGATCGAACAGTGGAAGATCAGTCGAATGACCGAAGCCATATCGCCGAAGCGCCAAGACAATGGCATGACTGACGATAACCACTAATCACCTCTGCTCCCACCATGCCGAGTATCGTCATCATAGGTCACCATATGTAACTCTAGCTTCTCCCTTATAACTATAAAAGGGAGGGCGGAGACCAGTCAGAAAAAGAGGAGATTCACCAAGTTCACGACACCAACATACGCACAACACAACTACACGAAAACGAAAGCATCCTCTTCCGCGCACAAGAGACTTGGGATACTCTCCCTCTCTCGACTTAGCTTGTAACCCCCTACTACAAGCACCCCCGGTGCAAGGCAACACGACTCACCCCTTCACTGAACGTAGGGCCCTCTTGGCCCGAACCAGTATAAATCTCCCGTGTTCCTTCTTGCACACCATCCAAAACCTCAACCGCAAAGCACGAGTTACTAGCCGGTGCTAGCGCCAGCCAAAACTAGCACCGACACTTGTGGATTCCCATCTTGTGTTGGTTGTACAACACCCTAGAGAGGGTTTGACGTGTGATGCCAATTAGCTCGTGAACCTCCAAGTGGGTGAATCGCTACAACGAGGAGTAGCTTGCCAGCAAGTAAGTGAACTTCGGTAAAAATCATTGTGTCATCTCTTGCTGAGGATTTCATTTGTGTGCTGATTGGTTCATCTATTCTTCACTGGCGGTATAATTATCGCTATCTCTATCTTTTTCACTCTTGTCTTATCATGTGTAGCTCTCTAGTGTAGCTTAGTTCCTTAGTAGTTTTGGCTTGCTCTCTAATAGTAGAGTAGAAGTAGTGACATAGGCCTCTTGGTGTGTTTCTAGAGATCATAGGTTAGAATTGGATAGGTGGCTTGTATTGCTTGTCTTAAGTGTTGTTTGTAGAGATTTTTGTAGGCTATTCACCCGTCTAGCCATTAGGACCTTTCACACTTGCTCTAGTAAAGTTTGTAGATTTTAAATTAGACTATTCACCCCCTCTAGCCTATTTGGACCTTTTAACGATGTCCTATCAATAGCGAGGCGTCTTGAGATTTGCTGATCCAGTTCGTTACTCTCGCAACTGCTCGGAAGGTTAAGGTGTTTGCATTGCTGTGTTCGGCTGGCTGGATTGTACGGCTGGCCGGTTGATTGTTGTGGGAGAAAAACACTGCTGTACGGCTGGCTGATGCTGGCTAGTAAAAGTTCAAGCGAACAGAGCCTAGTGTGTGCCCGTCTATAAGATTTTAATATTACACATAAACCTTTTTTTAAGAAATAGATGTAAATCCAAAGTTTGTTAACAAAGAGCATGCACAAAAATTAAGTTTACATTTCAAATAGATCTAAAATAATTCAAAACAAGTTTCATGATTCTAAATTTACTTTTGAATTGAAACTTAATTTTGAGCATGTCTCTTGTTTAGAAACTTTAGATTTCACTTTAGCATATACAAAGAAAAAAACAAAACAAATAAAGTAACTTTTCCTAACTAAGCAACTTATGACTACGTAAGTAAATACTTATACGTATCAAAAATATGTGACCTAAAATATAAATATTTTTTGATCTAACTATCAGAAAAGGCAATCTTAGAAAAAGAAAGAAAAAAAAATACGCTCGTGCTGCTGCTTCTCGGAGTAGACGCCTTCTCCTGGCTATCGGCTCCTGGAATACCGATTGCTCTACCGGCAACGATAACACCCACGTGGACGGACGCCTGGGAGGTAGACACCGATAGGCAGGTACGCAGGTATCGGCTCCTGGAATGCCCATTAGTGTCCTGTCCGCTTCTACTTGGCCGATAGGCACCTAAATCTGTAATTTTATTAATCCCTCCGTCTTTATAAATCTCGCTTTTCTACACTAAGATTAGTGTAGATGCGAAATTATGTATTTGCCCCTCCCCTTCTGGAATGTTTTTTCTCATGAGTGATTTGTTTTTTAGTTATTTGGAATTTTTTTAATTGGTGGGTCCAATTTAAAAAGGTGATCCTAACTCTAGGATTACATGTTTTTAGACAAGATTTGAATGTCAGGATTTCAAGTTTTTTGAGACGGAGAGAGTATTACAGCTTTTAGATTTATAATTAATTATTAAAATAATATTATTATTAAAAAATGCTAATTTCCGTGCACCAGCCGTTACAGATGAACGATTACGGGAACACGCACGCAGTAGCATTCGCATCGCAGTCGCAGCGACAGGGAAGGCCCCGTGGCCGTTGGATCGGCCCTTTGCAGCCAAGATCAGCGCCGACGACTTTTATGTTTCATTTATATTATAAAAAAATGAAAAATGAACCCCTGACCGCCTCCCCATGTGGTCGCTCACTCGTTCTTGTTCGCGTTCTGTTTCCCTAGGAGCGAGCCGAAGCTTCTGGAACCTTCGGGGCGAGATGGTTGTGCTACACGTGAAGTCGTCGTTGCCCGCCTCCTCCTCTTCCTCCTCTCCATCGCAGGATGGGGATGAGGAGACGGAGTTCCTGTACAAGTGCGCTGCCTCCGTGGCCGTCGATGGCGTCGCGGCCGCCCTCAGCAGGCTAGCGGGTCTCCAGACCACCCTCCCCTCTCTCTCCTACCGCCTCCGACTCTGAGGTGAAAGACATAGCGCAGAGACTTCACCCAGAAATCGAACTAAGTTTAAAGTTCAAGGACGTAATTGGACCAGAAATATTTTTTCAAGCTCAGCGCCATAACGTAGAGCATGATATTATAAAAAAAAATCTGAAACTAGTTTCATAATTTTTCGAGCTAAAACAGATTTTATATGAATCTTCTAAGATTAAATCAGGTTTTAGGATTTATAATTATATTTTTAAGGTAAAAAATATTTGATACTTTTAATTTTTTATATAAATTTAAGGTATTTTTCTATAAAAAATATTTCTGGTCCAATTTACCTCTTTGAACTTTAAACTTAGTTCGATTTACCCACTCTAAGGTGGCGCCACATCAGCAAAACTGCAACGCTACAAAGTGCATGATTTTCAAAAGTTGAGGAAGGTTAAAAAAAACTTGTTTTGTAGATTAGGGAGGAAAATCGGACGACCGTGATAACTGAAGGAGGTAAATTGGACTTCCTCTTGACTTTATTTAGTATAGCTCATTTATTGTTTTTAAGCTTCGATTCCATAAAGGAGCTTCACCAAATGAAGCTAAAATTGTTTTAAAAAGTTATTTGGTAAAACAACTTCTTAGAAAAGATAGCAGAGATTGTTGGGCCTGGAAGAAACTTGTATTTTTTATTTTACCAGCTTCACCTGGAAATTGTGCCTGTGAGGAAAGCTGAAAAATAGTTGTTAGAAAGAAGCTATTTTATTAGAGCATCTCCAGTAGCGCTACCTAAAACAGGCTACCTGTCTCTCTTTAGGTAGCCACCTATTTTTATACTACCCAAATTTTTTTCTCAACTCCAACAGGACTACCTAAAACAGGCTACCCAAACTCATTCTAACAGAGAATGACATGTGGGACCACATGTCATCCTCTCTTCCGTCTTCAACACATCCAGTGGCATCGAAGGGGAGCAGTGGAGCAAGGGAGGCGCCGTTCGCCGGAGGGCCATCGCATCTAGTGCCCTCATCGGCTGGTGGAGGCACAGACGCTGTTGTGGAGGCTGGGTTCGCCCTCATCGACCGAAGCAGAGAGCAGGGGAGCAAGAGAGCATGGCAGAGCCGTTCATCGGAGGAAGGACGGGGATGGCTTGCGGCGGTGAGCTGGGGGACAGCCAGCACGCGAGCAGGCCGTCATGCCACCAGGAGGAGCATGCCGGACAGGGACTCGCCTGCTAGGAGGAGCACGCCGGGGAGGGCTTCCGCGCTGTGAGGATATAAACCTCCGATACCACAAGACAAGATATGAGCCACACTATCAGAGGTGGTCCGGCCCAGAAGACTAAGACGAAGACTAAGACGTGCGGCGCACGGCGCCGGTCGACGTGCACCGCACGGTTATTGTACCAATTTAGATACTTTACTTGTAATCTTGTCCTTCAAAGTATATAAGAAGGGGCAGGGATCACCCCTCATATAAGATCTCATAGCAATACAATCCACAAGAACACAGGACGTAGGGTATTATGCCTCGCGACGGCCTGAATCTGTATAAATCTTATGTCTCGCGCTTACTGCACACGCTTGTTCGTCTCAAACGCACCTTTACCGACTAATCTACTACCTTGGGTATACCCCTCAATAGACTGCCGGCGATATTCCGTCGACACGCGCCGCCAGGAAGAGCACGCCAGGCAGGGACTCACGCCGCCAGGAGGGCCGTCACGTCGCCGAGGCTAGGACACGCGCCGCCGAGCGCTGCCGAGGACGGCTGCAAGGGGCTGGGAGTCGCGCCGCCAAGTAGCCTGCCGCCAAGCGCCGCCGAGGACTCGCACTTGCGAACGGGCGAGCGCGGAGGTGAGAGATATTCATGGGCGAGAGAAATAGGTAGCCACCTGTTGGCCCAACAGAAATAGGTAGTGCGAGGGAAAATTTGTTGGGCCAACAAATTTGGTAGCCATTTATATAGCCTGCTGGAGTGCATTTTTTGTCTCCACTACCCAAATATAGGATATATAGTGGATTTAGGTAGCCAGCTGGAGATGTTCTTGAAGTTTATTTGGTAGAAGAAGTTAAAAAATATCTTTGTGAAGCTGGTTAAAAGTGTTGTTTGCTTGTCTGAAAAGCGCGAATTTAGGCTGACACTTATTTATTGTAAGAGAAAAATACTATTATATGCCTGAAAAGAACCCAAAATCTTCATTGATTGGGCAAATGAACAGGCCGTACCCAACACGCCCGGTTTAAATGAGACAGCCTGCAAAGTTTACTGGGTTTAATCGACTGAATTTGGAAGGCCTATATAGCTTGCATCTCTGCATCTTGTTCCACACATTACAAGATCAAGCAAGAAACGTTGAACCCTTTTCATGATAATGCTTGTGAAGGACATGTCATGTTAAATGACTGGATTAAGGGCCAGCAAAATGCCCTTCCATCGTAAATATGTTATAATTTTAGTTTAGGCTCTAACCATCCTTTGTATTAGTATGGGTTATGGAAGATGATGTAAATTTAGACTTGAGGGGTGGAGGGAGTTTGGGAGGTAGGCTTACCACCTCATGTAAATGGTAACTAGAGCTTGGTGGTCCATGCAAGGAACTACTCCATCCGTCCAAAAAACATGTAACTACGGGCTACGTGCCTGTAAAAGTGATTCACATTTTACCAAATTTCTAGTGAATACTATTTATATTTATGACTCCAAATGAATCTATTAAGAAAATGTATTTCGTAATTAATCTAATGATATTCATTTAATATCCTAAATATTGATATTTTTTTCATTCCTAATTGATCAAACTTAAGATAATAATAAATGCTACTGTTCTAGAATTATATGTTTTAGTTGACGGAGGGAGTAATAAACATGCATCTCCATTTTAAATTTGCTGGTAGTGTCTATACATCCAACCTGAATCGGTACAACCAACCAAACTGAGGCCCCATTTGGAATGGGGAATTTTCCTCTTATTCCTACAAGAATTAAACTGATTCCTGTGAAATTCCTGTACTGTTCCTTGAAATTCCTGCGTTGCAAACAGCCGTGAACCATTGATCCATTATTATCCATCCGCTTCCTGGTGCCTCCTGGCCGTTGGATCGGCACTGTGTGGCAATATCAGCGCCGACGGATCAAAAAAAAGAAAGAAAGAAAGAAAGAACCCCTGCCCCTGACCGCCGCACCGTGTGGTGTGGTGTGTCCGTTCCGTTCCGTCTACCCGGAGCGAGCCGGAGC
Organism: Eremochloa ophiuroides; assembly: GCA_038502445.1. Lineage (NCBI taxonomy): Eukaryota > Viridiplantae > Streptophyta > Magnoliopsida > Poales > Poaceae > Eremochloa > Eremochloa ophiuroides. The sequence continues at coordinate 5,048,939 of JAHLJS010000008.1, forward strand.
TTCTGGAACCTTCGGGGCGGGATGGTCGTGCTGCACGTGAAGGCGGCGGCGCCCGCCACCGCCTCCTCCTCCGCGTCGCAGGACGGGGACGAGGAGACGGAGTTCCTGTACGAGTGCGCCGCCTCCGCGGCCGTCGCGGACGTCGCGGCCGCCCTCGGCGCGCTCGCGGGCCTCCAGGCCGCCCTCCTCTCCCTCTGCCGCCGCATCCGAGGTGAGAGACTTTACCCATCTTAGTCTTAAGCTCCCACTGCGGGGGGACGACGCCGGTCGAGTCGTACTAACCCGGCGTGGCCGGTTCTGCGATCCGTAGCGAGGTGCGCGGGTGCTGGTGATGGTGCGACGGGCGAGCTCGAGAGGGCGCTGGACGAGGCCGAGGCCTACGCTTCCAAGGTCAGCATTTCTTCCCCCCAACTCCCGCACTGTTTCCTCGCACGCTTCTGCCTTCTGCTGCGCGAGAACCTATGCTATGTTTGAATTAGATTCTAATTGCGCTTGGTTTATCATTATCATCCTCTTGCACCTTGTTTATTTGGGAGTTCAACTACGTATTAGATTGTTCGTCAGTGTTACATTGTGTGATTGAGTACACTGGCGACCCTGAGATTCATTCTCGATCGAGCTGGTGTACTAGAATGAATGTGTGCTACTAGTAGTGTATGACAAGACTACAAAATTGTGCTTGCAAAAATTGAAAAGTGAATGACATGATCCCTATTTTAGATTGGAAAGAGAAGCAGAAGTGGCATTTCGTTCTGTTCGTCATTGGTTAAACAGTAAACATTCCTCTGTACGACTAGTTGGAACTTGTTCACAGGATATATGTCAATCTGAGTTAGCTCATTCTGGGCCTATCCACTGAAGGAGATTTTGACAGGACTCTGAATTTTCTTACAGGAACAAGTTCAGCGTAACAGATTCGTGTCCCCTCGTGCTCTAAGGGAACATATCAAGAACATCGAGAAGAAATGTGCTACTGCTCTACAAGAACCTCCGGAGGCATTGTCCCTGCAAGAGTCATCATCAGGTAGCACAATCACAGCATAGATAGGTTCAATTTTCAGAAGATAAACAAAAATGAACATGCATATGCAATAGTACAAGAGAGATGTTTGATTTATCACTACATAGGTTGCACTTTTATTTTTTCTACTAGTTTTGTTGTACCTGTATTTCAATCTATCATCAAGTGCATAAACATTGATATTGACTGTTTCCAGCTTCCAAGTTGAAAAAGAAAAGGATTGTTTGATATGGAATGGCCTCTGCCTAGTGCTTACAATCAATTCTTTCTTCTATGCGATTCCCAGACAACAAGCATGAGAGAATACAGATTTGGTGGGCTGGGAAAGAGCTAGCTATGGACCAGAAGCTATCCGACTATATAGGTGTTAATGATAAAACCAAGGTAGAAACATTGCATCGACAGTGCAAGAATGATAACTTTAGTTAATTATTGCCTTTTTATTTTTTTTTGTAATCTATGCAGATTGTCGTCAGGCTAAGTCAAGCTTGTGATGAGCGTTGATTGTGCTCCTAAGTCCTACCTCTTCATTGAGTTGGTTTCTTCTTCGGTAGTAATAGTATATGGAAACTGTCCCTCAGTCCCCATAAGATATTTTTAATCCCTTGAGCAACCATTCCTGTCACCTGTATTGACTGACAATAGGTATAAGTGTTTTGATTTTTTATACCAGTTGCTTGTACAATATATCCAAACAGAGGTTTACTTCCTTTTGGGTGTTATGTGTGCTACTTATCCCTTTTGAGAAGGTTTAAATTTTACATGAGTTATAAATCCTGTTGATTTGTAGCACTGCTAGATGTACCAGCTGATAGGGCTTTATGAACACCAGAATACTTATAGAAGTCCTTACCATCACTTCATTTCCAGTGTTCCACAACTTAAGATGCCACCTGATAGAAATATATGGAATTTGATAAATAAGAAAATGGTGCATGCGTTGCCCTTTAAATTGCTACCTTTTTATAGTACGTGTCACTTGTCCTCTTTTATGATTTTTATAATTTTCATTAGCTTGTCCTCTTTTATGATTTTTATAATTTATTTGTCTTTTAGGGATGTGATGTTTACTTTGATTGATGGAATACATGTTTGAGAGCCCCAATTACTCAGGCTTGCCTCCTTGCACAAACTTAGAGGTGCATACGGTAATGAATATCAATGGCTAGATACAATCATGCAAATCACTTTGAAGCGGTTGTTCCCTTTCTGGGGAGATGATGCAGAATTTGACAGCAGGAGTGGACCTCAGGTTACTTCAGCAGGCATAAGTCTCATCCTGTCAAGAGCAGTTAGTCCAGAATTTACGCACTGGGGAAATACAAATTTGAAGAAAATAATATCAGAAGTGCAAACCACCTAGTGCTTAACCAGTGTTCACACAAGCTCAGAGTAGTGATCAGTAATCTAATCGCTCTAGCAAATTAGGAGGGAACATTGTTAAGCAGATTGGTCTCCCGTTCACATTATATACCAGGTAGGCTGTAGATTGGACTATTGGAGTCAGTGAAAGCTTGACTTCGGAGTTTGTTTTCTGTATGGAGAACTGGAACCTGAGAATACAATATCCACGACTGGTTGTTATATAGTATTTGTAGGTTTCTAACTGTAAAGGAGACACTGGAAGATCATACAATCTCTTATTCTATTATATGTCCCATCAGGTTAGCTAATAAAATAATGCCCCCTGCTGTTTTCCTTAGCCAGCTGCCCAGCTTATTGTGCAATATAGTTTGGTATACATGATGGTGTTCTTATTTGATTTTTATTATTATTATTATTATTTTGACAAACTGGAGAGTCGTGCTGAAAAAAGTAGTCCAGCATGCCTGGCGTTGGGCCCCTTGCGTGTTTGATCTAGCTCGACTTTGGCTGTTGTATTTAGTTCTCAACCGAGGCTTGCTTGTCCTGGTATGCATGTCTCCTAATTTCCCATGAACAAACACACACTGAGGCCCTGTTTAGTTGGCAAAAAATTTCCAGATTCTCCGTTATATCAATTGTCCTTTACGCATGCATAGAGCATTAAATGAAGTAGCAGCTGTTGCATGTTTGTATTTTTTACCTGACTTTCTCGGGACGAATCTTTTGAGACTACTTGGGCCATGATTGGACACTTATTGGAGAAGATTCTCCGGCCGCTACAGTGACTTTTTGGGTCACTTTTCGCCAACTAAACAAGGCCTGAAGAGCAAAAAGCGTGCTAAATGATACCCTCATTTGGGTTTCTGGCTTTCTATGTCAGTAGATTCAGTAGATGATGACTTTACCCACTACAGTCAGGTTGCAGACAGATACAGATGATTCTTTACTTGTATTTCTCTTAACACTAGAAAATGAAACACAATTTAATTGTTTCCAAAGAAAACCCCTTGATTCTAAAAACAGTCAAGATTTGTTATTTGTATCATGGATTCCAGTTTGGCAGTTTCTTTCATGATAGGTATTTTTTTTATCGAATGTGCTAACTTTAGAGCACGTATTTCATTAAGAGGAAGTAGAGAACACCGAATCCGAGTACGAACAAACGAGAAACAGGAAACGGCAAAAGCTAGAACAGAAAAACGCTAAAAGCGAGAAAAACAAGACAGCGGTTGCCAAGGGCCGCAACCGGCAAACAAGAGAGAGGGGGGGGGGGGTGGCGGCGATCCCTGCTGAAGACCAAGCGCGAGCCCCTTCCGCGACTAGCAAAGCCAGATCAGCAGCGGTGGAGCTGGAGTCATGATGGGTATTTAAGGAGGAGTATTTTTTGGATGTGCCAGCTTGAAAATTCAGAGTAGTTTTGAGTTCCCGGAACCATCCAGCTTTACAATGTGAGAACCTGCACGTGACTAGCCTAATTTGCTTGTCCTGGTATGCATGTCTCCTAATTTCCCATGAAACAAACACGCACTGAAGAGCAAAAAGTGTGCTAAATGCTACCCTTATTTGGGTTTATGGTTTCCAATGTCAGTAGATTCAGTAGAGGATGACTTTACCCCAGTAGAGTCAGGTTGCAGACAGATACGGATTATTCTTTACTTGTATTTCTCTCTAAACACTAGATAATTTCAACACGGTTATATTGTTTGCAAAGAGATACCCTTTGATTTTAAAAACAGTCAAGATTTGTTATTTGTATCATGAATCCCACTATCCCAGATTCTTTCATGATGGGGAGGAGTATTTCTGGATGTGCCAGCTTGAGAATTCAGAGTAGTTTTGAGCTCCCGCAACCATCCAATCCAGCTTTACAATGTGAAAATCAACCTGCACGTGACTAGCCTAGCCTGAAGGGAATTGTGGATGCTTTGGTTGAAGAACCGAGTGTTTCCCGTGGGAACTAACACTGTTCCTGCTGTCATTGCAAGTTCAGAAAGTGGCAAGCAGGGATTTTGGCATGTATCACCAGAGATAAACCCAGCCTACTGTTGAGTTTTGGAGGCACCTCCTAACAAAATTTTATTCAATATTCTTATGTTTGCCTGGTTTGGATCCAGGAATCAAACAAGCGATGAAATTGGTGCCTCCTGCCTCCAGACTCCAGGTACGAATCCTTTTTTGTCAGATCCGTTGTCTTTCAATGGTAAAAAAACGATTTTGCTGTAGTATGTGGCATGAAGCATTGAGTGATTCCCCTATCCTGCTGCCATGCTGTTGCATCTTCTCAAACCAATAAAATACAGTACAGTACCATACCTTGGTCGATTTGTTCAGTGATGCCTGTCTGTTACTGTGTTACTCTGCATTTTTATACTCCCATCTTTGACCTGCCAGTCAAACCATCTCTCTTTCTGGCGTCATAGCCAGATTCAAACAGGTTAACAGCAAACCCAATGGTCTTCTGCTCCATCTGCCAACTTAATGGCCTTGTCTTGCAACCATCTTGAACAAACCCCTGCCCCATTGCCCTTGGGTCTTGGTCTCTTGCTTGGAGTACTCCTTTCTGAACTTTGCCTTCATCATTTGGAACTGGGGTGGTCGAACTTGTTCATGCATGTGCATGTCCAGTCCAGTAGACGACAACCATTCTAAACGATGATGACCTAGTTATTCGCTAAGGACGTATGCACACGGACCAAAGTGGAGCCAGCCAGTACATCTAGGCTTTTGCTCCCTTTTTCCAGTTTGTTGTGATTGCAAATCTCTCTCCTTCCGTCCTTCAATCCTTCCTTGGCCTTTCCTTTCTTCTCCCTCCTCCTGAACAACAGAAACAGAAAAGGCGAAACCTTTTTCTCAGTGGCTGGCCACTTTAGCAGGGCCAGCCCAGCCCGGCCCGCTTGCCTTTTCCTCCTCGCCTCTGAGAAGATTATTTGGTTTGTTATTATGCTGCAGGCAAATGGTTTGATCCATGCCATTTCCATCCATCTGCTTCTACTGCTGGTAGTGGTGTGCTCAAAGCCTGTGGCTTTTAACAGCAGCCACTCGCAGAGGGATGGACGGTGAAGGAATCTCAGGACTGGAGTTTGCATATGTGGCTCGTCTGCCTGCCCGTGCTCATGGCCTGGGCCTCTTGTGCTTGTTGGATTATTGCATGACACATCTCTATAAGATCACAGGACAAGCCATGGTGGGGTGAGGACTGAAGAGAGCTGTTGAGAGCTGGGGATCATTCAGCTCAGAGGCACTCGGCTTTTCAGTGCCCAATGCTGCTCCACTCCTTGTAGCTGTTCCAGTTCAGGCTGTGGCACCGGCACCCCCACAAATACAAAAAGGCGCAAGCATCTTGCGCTGGCTCACAAGCACCGGTAAATAAATCTGAAAAGGAGTACAAACATTCAAATGGTTTGGCTCTTTCAGAAACCAAAAAAAAAAGTCCCACATGCCAGAACTGCATTTCCTAAACTCTATTCCAGGCTTAAAACTGTCTTTGCTTCTGCTGATCTGTTCGTTTGCAGACGCATCATTTGGATGATCCATCCGATGGGACCGTTGTAATCTTGGTTGTTCGCCAAGGGTTCTTCCTTAAAAAAAGCTTCATGTTGGCAAAAAGACCAAGCATGTCCATGGAGCAGACGATCTGCCAACTGTTCCAAAGCTAAGGGGGTGTTTAGATCCCAAAAGTTTTGGGATTTTTGTACTGTAGCAGCGAGGAATCTTTTGTAATAAGTGTCCAATTATAGTCTAAGTAGACTCAAAAGATTCGTCTCGTGATTTACAAGCAAACTATGTAAATATACAAAAGTTTCATCTACATTTAATGTTCTATATATATGTCGTAAAATTGATGTGACGCCCCTGACCTTTGTTTCGAAGCCATGGAAGCGGCGAGGTAGAGCAGACGAGCTCTCCGCTTTTGCTTAAGCTCACAGTAAGCGGCGAGGTAGAGCAGACGATCTGCCGACTGCTGCTGGAGACCTGTCTGTACTGGAGTGCTCTTGTACGCAAGTACAATGTATCTACGGAGTATACTCCAGTACAGTACAGGGGTAGGTGCAAGCACTGATGAATCCCCATTGACTACGGCAAATAGGAGTAGACTGTGATTTGTACAGAGTAGTATGGTCACGCTGCGTGTACTTGGGAGCGGAATCAAATCTGCCACCAAGTCAGTGCCACCCTTGCACCATTTAGGATGTGTTTAGATTCTAGTTACAGTTTACAATCCTGCACTATAATACGTTTGTTTGTATTTAACAATTTTTGTCCAATCATAACTTAAATAGGCTTAAAAGATTCGTCTCGTAATATACATAAAAAAGTACAAACATATAAATATTTTATCTACATTTAATATTCCATATATGTGCCGCAACATTGATGTGACTAGTTACAATTGCATTTGCAGGGATCTAAACAGTGCCTTACTCAAACACTGTGCCCTACCCTACCTCCCCCAACAATGGAGTGATGAGTCAGCACTAGCAGCAGCAGAGCCTTTGAGATGGAGAGATGAGATGGAGAAGAATGCAGCAGAGGATGAGCTGCAGCTGGGGAAAAGAAATAAAGAATGTCAATGGATCGCCAAGATGAATGAACAGCTAAAGTGAGAAAATCCTTGGCTCGGAGAAGATGCAAGGGAACCGGGGAAACAATCACAGCACATTGCCGCCCTCATCATCACAGGAGCAATCCACAGCACATTGCTCATCATCTTCACAAGCAAAATAAACCAAAAAACAAAAGAAGAAACAAAAGAATGTTGCTTTGATTTGATCCATGGGTGGCATGGCATTTGGCATGAGCCATTATCATCATCAGCCCCTGCACATCTCCTGCCGCCTCTCCATCTCCTGCACCACCTCGCCGGCGGCCACGGAGGAGGCTCTGGGCGTGTTGGTGACCGAGTAGAACATGACGCCGCTGACGCTCCTCCGCGCCGCCGCCGCCGACGAGACCGCCACCATCCCGGGCTGCAGCAGCTGGGAACGCTTGCAGTGCGCGATGGCGCCCTGGATGGCGCCCTCCTCGGACGACCCGGCGCTGCTGCTCCGCTTCAGCGCCGGCGTCGCCGTCCCCGCCGCCGGCGTCCGGAAGAAGAACCCATTGGCGTTGCCGCACGACGGCGTGGAGGAGGAGGACGAGGACGACGAGGAGGAGGAGCACAGCGGCGAGGTCCCGGGCGCCTTGTTGGTCGCCACGACGAGGCGCACCCGCCGGATGATGCCGGAGAAGGACTTGCGGTGGTGGCACTGGCACGCCTCCTCCTGCTGCTCCAGGACGCTCCCCCTCGCGCTGACACTGCCGATGCCGTGGCTGCTGGCGGCGGCGACGATGTCGCTCGGCAACGGCGGCCTGGCCAGGAAGAGCGACCGGATGTACTCCCTCGACGCCCACCGCTTCACCACCTTGAGCTTCTTGGCCCAAGACGGCTTCTTGGCGGCGCACGCCTTCCCGGCGTCGGCGTCTCCGCGCTCTGCCGCTGCCGCGGCATCCGAGTCCGTGTCCGGCTTCGCCCCACGCAACGGCGGCGGCGGCGGCGGCGGCGGCTCCTGGTCCTGGAGGAGCCTCTGCACGAGCTGCAACCGCGGCGGCAGGTGGAGCGGCAGCAGGTTGCCCTTGTAGAACAGCTCGTCCGCCGGGGACGCGAACGCCGGCTCCCTGTGCCTGGCGTCGGCCCCGGCACCGGCGCTCTGGAACTCGAAGCGGGGCGACGATGGCGGCGGCACCGGCGTGGCCGCTGGGGTCAGGTCCATGTCGATGTAGTCGTCCTGGATCACCATTGTCGGCGGCCTCGCCATTGCCGCAATGCCAGTGCCAGCTTCGGAGCTCCGAGTTTTGGGGACGGGACTCGGAGGGAGGGATGGAGGAGAGAGGATTGGAATTTCGCAAGGATGAAGACAGGGGAAGATGGGAGGTGATGGTTTATAGGGTTTTGGGAGGTGCACTGCGTTAATGTACGTTTGACAGTTTGGTTTTGTTGGGCAGACGTCGAAAACAAATGGATATGGAACGCAAATGCAAATGCGGGGGGAAAATTTAAAATTAGAGAAGTGGCAGGCATTGCAGATGGTTCAGTCTCTGTTGCAAGCCACTGTAGTGTAGCGTGATGATAGAAATACAAGTGGATGTGATGATGATGAATCGGTCAGGATCATCTCGCTTTTCGCTTGGCTTGTTTGGTTTGGTTGGCGTCGTGATTAGTTTTGGGTTTTTGGTTTGGCAACAATTGGCCCCTCCTAACCTTTTTGTTTTCCCTTCGGTTGATGCAGGTGTGTTGCTGTTGGGAGGCAAAAGATGGTACTGTGACACAACACCAGCTGCCTCTTATTATTCCACTTCTCTTTGGAGGAGGGGGGTTTTATTCTTGTTCAAAATAACATTTAATCTTGTCATTGTTTGGCTATGAAAAAACTAAAAAAATAATTATGACCTGAATTTTGTCGTAAGTTGTTTTTTTATTGTACTGGTTAGTTATGTAAGATTTTATTGTCTGAAAAATTTCAGCGACCTAAAATATAGCATCTTCTTTGTTATGCATTGTACTAGCTGTGAATCCTCGTACTGATTTTCTTGTAGCGGATGGAATTCTCAGTCAGCTTCTCCTCTCGATGCTCTTTCTCGGAATTGTTCTTCTCGGTGCTGGCTGGTAAAAACCGTGAGAATTGTTCCGTTTGGCTTTGGCAGGAGGTCACGCATGGCAGTGATAACTGATAACACGGCACGGCTGGCTGGCGTTCGATTGAATTCAATGCCATGCCTGCTAGCTTTGTTTCGTGCCGTGCCCAAGCTGGAGTACCAGGGAAAGCAGGAGCAGGGACCAGAGAGCTTGCAGCAAGCAAAGCCAAGGCAGGCGGTCAAAAAGACTCCCGACGGTTAAAGACGGCTAGCATGGTGAAGTAAGTACTCCCCCTGTCCGTTTGATCTCGCAACTACGAAAAACAGTATCCGTTAAAATAACTCAAGTTTGATCCAAATTTACAGAAAATATTATTAATGTTTATATTTTTAAATAAATTTATTATAAAAATATATTTTATAACTAATCTAATGATATTTATTTTATATATTGAATGTTAGTACTTATGTATATAAATTTAGTCATAGTTTAAACGTTTGGATTCCTTGAAAAACGAGAATTGTATATTCATCTGAACGGAGAGAGTATATATTTAGTGGCTAACCAACCACCGGATGGTAATAAGCTTTTCTCAAAGCCGGACATGTAAGAATGGAAATGGATCGGATATCCATATAATCGAATCCGGATGTCACCATTTTAATTCGAATACGAATATGAATTTGGATATTTATGAATACGAATACAAAACGGATGGTTCGAATGCGGATCCGAAATCGGATATTTACTTGATCTAACTCAAAACGTACATTATGAAATTTAACATACATGAATAAAATTTTATTATTAAGTACATCATTAACGAAAGTGAAATAAATGAAAGTACACTTCTAATTAATCTCTAAGAGCGAAGTAAACTAAATTATAAGAGATAATATTGAACAAAATAATAGATCAAGTGAATAAGTTCAAATAAAAATGATAGAAAACAAATAGCCATTTTACTTTATAATTAGTATTGGAATTACGTAAAACAAGAGATAAAGCATTTGTGTATATAGCATAGAGAAGGATAGCACAAAAAATAATCTAGTTACCAATATGTATTTAATAAATAAATATATCAATCAATATTATATTTATATAAATATTTATTATGAAATTTTAAATTTATATAAAATAATTTATATCAATAAATAAATAAAGTAAAGGATTAAAATAATTTAAAAGGACAAATATATTAGATTAACCTAAATTATAAAAGTGCTAAAATTAGTTAATCTTTATGTATCATTAATAATTTAAAATTAATACTTAATTTAATTTTATATATACTATTAAATATGTTACATGCATTATTAGTAATAATAAAATTAAATAATTATCCACTTATTATGAAGAGAAAACTTTTAAATAAGTTCATGGTATCTTACTTTCTATTTGGATACGGATATTGCCGGATATTGTCGAATACGGATCTGGAATCGGATAGAGAAAACACTGAAATACGAATACGGAATGTATCCACTTTGACATCCATTTTAAAACGGATACGGATACGAATATCCATATGTACAATTTGAACGGATACGAATAGCAGGATAATTCGGATATCCATTTCCATATTTCATCCTGGACATGTCATGCCATTGGCAATGGCAGCCAGCGCTCCTCCAGCCAAGCTATCATCACCATGCCTGATGTTTCTCTCTCACACACATGCAGCAATGGCAACGGCAATTGCAGTGCCCAGTGCAGATGCAATGGTGGACGGCCACCAACCGGAGAGAGATGGGTTTGCTTTGCTTTGCAGCTCGCATTCATCTTTACCCTTTATTTGTTTATTATGATTTATCCCTCCCTTCTTATACCTTACCTTGGACTGACTGTGATGTTACGGTGGGGTTAAAGTTAAACACACATGCTTTTATCTCACTGTATGTGCTCTACTGTTGGGGGTGCACGGCACAGGGTGCTTATTAAAAGTTGCAGTAGGCATATTCATTAGTGTCACAAGAGAGCAGTTAAACTTTGTTTGACCAACCTTTGGCCTTGCTCTCGTGTCTGCTCCACAGTTCCAGTCCAAAAGCTAGCCCTTGCCTTGTGTTGTGCCTGGATATGTGTGCCCCTGCACCCTGCAGGAGCAGGGCACACACGCTGCTTGTGTTGTGTAACTCAGGGGTGTTTAAATCAGGGTTTGAAATTTTTGTGTGTGATGTTTTATGAATATCGAAAGGGTTTTTTCATAAACTAATAAAAAATTAATTACATAACTTACTCATAAACCAAAAAATGAATTTATTAACCTTAATTAATTCGTTATTAGTAAATATTTAATGTAGCACAACATTGCCTAATTTACATAGCAGTATATGTAATTAGTTCTTTTTTCTATATTTAATATTTCATGTATATGTCTAAACATCCGATGTGATGGGTATAAAGTTTTTTTCGGTGGAAACTAAACAGGACCCACTCCCACACATGACGCGCAAAAATAACTTGTTTACTGCTTGTGTGAGGGCTGATTGTGGAGCCCATTATTTCATTTGCTAGGGTTAACTAGCTCATAGGTACAAAAATATTACTACTACTCTACTAGTATGCATGCATGCAGTCATCAAGAGCTGCTAGCTAGCTTCATCTTTAGTTTATTTGTACACCAAGACTGTCAGGCGGTGAGTTTAGCATGGAAATGATTCAGTCCATAAGATTGAGATTGCAATAGGATTCGAGATCAATGCCAACGCATTGGTTTATGAATTTTCTTTTGTTGGGGGATAGGGGGTGGGGACCGGGGGTCCTGTGTGTCAGTGTGTACGGGTGTGGGGCCGGGTCGGGAGAGGGTGTTCCATTGTGCTTACCAGTCCTGTGACTTTGGGATTTTTATTATTTCTAATTTATTTTTAAATAAATATTTTTAAAATAACTTACCAAAAAATAAGTTGCAGATATTACCCTTTTGTTGTGCCAATCTGGGTAGAAATTATAAACCAAAAGGGTTAGTTTTCAAATATTTTGGGTTATTTTAGGTTGAAAAAAAAATTGTGGCTTTGGACCCAGAAATTTGGGTTATTTTAGGTAGCAACTGTTTAGCTTTTGGAGCCAAACAAGAAAGATATCTGGAACACCTTTGCATGCTGCGTGTGCTCCCCTTTTTGAAATACCCTCTTATTATAGAATATATATAGGGACCCTTGTCCATTGCATTATTTGCTGCTCTCCTTTCAATTCAAGCAAAACAAAAGAAAGAAAGAGAGAAGAGATCAGCTTAATTATATGTTGTTGCGCCTAAGTAACTTGTACTAATAGCATATAGCGTAGCATAATTGGTTTTGACCATTTGGCCATGCCTAGGTTGCAGTTTGATTCGGTATCAACCTCAGTACTTGCTACGAGTACGTAGAGTTTAGGCAAAGGATCGAGTGCATTAGAGTTGGTGCCGTTGCGCACTCCTCCATCTGTCATCAGTCTATATAAGCATAAAGTAATAGTAAATATCATGATAAGAATAGTACAGGCAAAAAAACAATAACACCTTTTTGTTTTAGGCTGGTAATCTGTTAGCTGTATCCACTGTTAGCACACTCGTCCTCCTATATCAGTCTATAACATGTACTAAAAAAGTAAAAGTAATATTAGACTAAGACTAGTACTTTTAACTAATCACACATTTTATGTTTAGACAGGTAACTGGTTATCTATTGTCTATTGCCTAGCACTCTACGCCGTCGTCCGTCTGTCAGTCTATATAAGCGTGCAGTAAAAGTAAAATGTAGCTGCACACAGGCTCACTCCATCTGTCAGTAATCTAAAACATGCTTCTATTCTAGACCCTGTTTAGTTGGGAATTGGGAAAAAAAATTTCAGATTTCCTGTCACGTTGATTATCCTTTACGTATGCATGGAGCATTAAATGAAGTAGCAGTTGTTGCATGTTTGTACTTTTTACCTAACTTTCTCGAGACGAATCTTTTAAGTCTACTTGTGCCATAATTGGATACTTATTGAAGAAGATTCTCCGACCGTTACAGTGACTTTTTAGTCACTTTTCGCCAACTAAACAAGGCCTAGTTATCTTTTTATGAAGAAAAAAAAAAGATGTGATATTCTGGCAACTTAGAGCCTAAGTCCTACATAACATATAGGGATAGGAGTCCAGTTCATCTAGGAGCAATGAAGATGAGGACCAAAACAAGAAACAAGCCATCTTGTTAATTTATAATAACACAAAAAAGAAAAGAACAAGATGATGAGGACGCGGGCCTTGTTTCGTGTCTTGGGCCAATTAGGTCCACCATATACAGATTGTGCCAAAAGAAGGAAAGCGATGTGGCCGTGTTCGTTCGCTTAATGGACTTGTTGGGCCAGTTACGTACGTGGATTCTTATTCTTATCCATATATCATCCTATGAAGCTTAGGGGACTTCAGTTTTTTTTTTTCACTCACTCTCTCTCTCTCTCTCCATCTACTCTTCTACTTTACCTTTACTAGCGTTTGTGCAAACTTTAAATCTCAGATGTTCGATCAATTGGACCTCTTTTTGTTTGTATATATCGACTCTAGTTTTCATCTTTTTCAAGAATTGTTAAGGGAGCGTTTAGAACGAAGAAATTTTATAGAAAAGATGTAGAAATATAAAAGAAGCGCGTTGCTAGCGCCCGGACATCCGGACAGGGCCAACCGTCTAGACACCTGCACTTGCCCACCTGTGGTCCCGCGCGTGTACGCCCTACCCACACGTCCGAGGCGCCCTACTCGGCACGACGTGCTCCTGCACTTCTCGAACCACCCGCCGCGCATACCACGCCCTTCGCCTCCTCTCTTCCTGTGCACGCGGTGCCTAGTCCGAGCAGCTCTTAGCGTGGATCCGTCCGCCGGACGCCATCGCGAGGTGCGAGTAGCAGTAGCATAGGGGCGCTGATGCATGAGGCAAGGCGCACGGTGACGAAGCTACTGAGGAAGGGGGAGGAGAATGGAGGAGACGAGGACAGAGATGCAACACCAGATCTACTTTTGAAACATCCGGTTACAACACTTTCAATATGTGTATGAAGGCAAATGAAACACATGAAACATGCGTATGAAATACTATCTGCAACCCTAAACAATCCGCTTATGAAACATCAAGATAAAAACACTTGCAACACACGTCTAAAAACAAATGAAACACTTGCAACACACGTCTGAAACACTTGCAACACACCTGCAACATATGCAACATCCCCTGATCTACTTTTGCAACATCCATATGATTCAACTGCAACATACCTCTGAAACGCCTGAAACAATTGAAACATACAATTGCAACATGGGCGGGGGAGAGAGCATCGCGTGGTGAGCGCCATGGCCGTTAGATCGGCGCACTTTGAGGGCTCCCGGTGGTGGAGGACGTCTTATGTGGGGGAAGGAGTCGCCGGAGTTGGGGGAGGAAGACGCCGAGGTGGACGAAGTAGCCATAGCCACCGGATCTGTGAGCATTAGAGGCTCTTAGTGGTGGAGGATGCCGGTGTAGGAGAGAGAAGTGGAAGCCACCGCCATTAACCCTCCTCTTCGGTTGCATGGAGGTCACTAAGCGAGGGAACAGATGTAGGGAGGGAGGGGGCTGCTCCCTGCAAGCCGCCGTCGTCGTCCTCTTCTCTGGTGGCATGGAGGTCATAGGAGGGAGGAAGGGAGGGAGGACGCAGAAGGAGGGAGACACAGGAACGGGAGGAGAAGAGGATGACGAGAGAGAGAGAGAGAGAGAGAGAGAGAGAGAGACGCGTGAGAGAGGGAGCACGGAGTGTGGCCACGTGTGGGAGCGCTGAGCGCGGTCGAGTGTGCGGGCGTCACATCCGAAACCGGACGGATGCCCGAGTTATATCACAACCGATAAAAAAATTGCATTCCAAACAGGTTCTAACTATATGCTACTCTTTTTCTTAGAAAAAAAGGCTGAAGTCCCATAGTGTCCCATTTGCCCTCGGGCTAGCCAGGCCGTGTACACCTAATACCTGCCCACAAACTCGTCAATGAGCACCACCAGCAGATCGAGCAGCCACCACTCGTTACTGTGGACTGTGGAACGATGCCTAACACTGCAGCAAAAGTAACATCTATAGAGCCTGTTTGGAACAACGATGCCCATGTACTACTGTGGAGCTTCCCATCCCATCCCAGGTTCAGGACATGGGGGACCATGACCTCTCCGACTCCGGGGTCTTCTCTCTGACCTTTTTTTTTTGAGCATGTCTTCTCTCTGACCATTGAGAAAGCTCATCCATTGCTGAAGTTTACTCCCTCCGTCGCTTAAAAAAAGTCATCAGGTACGTGTCATAAGTTTAACTCGATTTATAAAAATACGTACAATATTTATATATCTAAATAATTTTTTTGAAAAACTAGATTCAAAAATCTTTTCAGTGATACTAATTATGTACCCTAAATATTAATAGTTTATATATATATTTATTCAAAGTTATTTCTTTGAAAGCGACAACGACTCTTTTTTTTAGAACTTTTAGCGACCGAGAGATCACATGTAATTGTACTTTCTTTCTTCTGTTTTTTTTACTTTGCAAATGTTCTGAAGTAATGGTTGGGAGCCTGCGCACCTACACCTTCATTAGATACCCTGCATTGGACATGGTAATGGTATTACCACATCAAATTTCAAAATTCTAATGGCAGATCGTCTCAATAAATCTCAGCTTAGATATTTCAACACTAGCTTGTGCTCGATGTGGATGAGATTCTTTAGTATATACCATTTTACATAATAACAGGTAGAAAAACTAAAGGAAACACAACACAAAGGAAACATCTAGCACCACATGACCGGGTGGCAAAGTCAGGCGGATAGAGCGTCCCCACAACTAAAGTTGAAACCTGAAACTTAAACCTAACCCAAACCAAAATCCGCCTAGATATGATAAAACACATAGCACTAAACTTTGCTCACTAACTAAAAAAAATCACATTCTCACAAAAAATTGCTCATTCAAAAATTGAACTGAATCTCACATGCTTTTGTAAGAAAAGCCGATATATGTGTGGCTAGCTATAATTTGTTTGTGGGAAAATTTAAAGATGCAAAGCGTTGTTTCGGGACCCACGGGCACCCGTGGGAAGTTAAAACCCAATCTGTTTTGGGTCCCTGAAACCGCAAACCTATATAGGACAAAATCTACCCCCGCCCCTGCCCCGTTGGAGTTAAACTCACATGGACCCGACCTGATCTGAACCTGTTACCATCCCTAGCAATGACCAGAATGTCAAATTTGTAGATGGTCTTTCCTCCATACGAAACAACCATCTATCACACTCTAGATTATGCATTCACGGAGTTTGGTGACCTCCAATGTCTGAAGATAAATTACTAACATAATAATACAGAGTCGCTTCATTAACACCCACAAATGCATAGCAACCATCCAACTACTGCCCCATTATCTCCTTCAAATGCATACACATATATATTCTCCGTTGTACTCTTGAGTCCAACATGTCGTAGCTGTGAATTATCATGCTCATGCCAATGACTATTTTCAGAAGAGTTTATTAGCTTCCCATCCGATGACATGAGCAGCATGACTGGTTGCTCTCCGACCCATGATATTTTTGCCAAAAACCAATTCTTTTGTTTAACTAGCACTACACACTTTTCTCCCTATCAGGGTATTAGTGAATGGCCAAATATGAATTTTCTGAGTACCATCACAACCCTAACTAATCAGATGAACAGCCACGAAGGAATGTGCTCAAACTGGCCGCTAATATTCGTTTCCTCAAAAAAAAAAAATATTCATTGAAGAGAATGCTCTTTTTTTCTCTCTTTTTAGTTTTGACTCGGTGCTTGGATATAGTTAGAAAGCCAATATGAAGGGAAGCATTTGAATTTGAATTTGAATGTGACTAGTCCATCAACCCGTGCTCTCGCACGGATTAGAATTTTTTAGACATAATTGCATATGTAATACATAAAATTAATAAATATTTTTATATTAAATTGAATGTTTAATCTTTGTTTATTTCTACAAAATAGACGTAACATATATTTCATATAGTTTAATCCAATTATCATAAACTTATTAGTTACTTCAAGGGACTGATTTACAGGATTTTCATCGATTTTTATATTGTTGCATCACATATCTTATAAAGTCATGGATCTCAATTTAATTTTAAAAATTTTATTCTTTTGACTGCTATAGTTTGTTTTCCATCAAATTGAAACTCTTGTGATTATTGCATTTTTTATTAACTCTACATACTACAATACCAAAAGCAATCATGTGAAACATGCACCATGTCATTTAAAATAAGTAATAGAGCTTGAAGTATGATCTCAGAGGGGGTAGTAGTGCTAAGCTTAAGAGAATTTTAATACTTATAATAATCGAGTCTAATCTTAAAGGGCTTGGAAAATATAGCCATCAGTGGACTCTCATACTTCATGTCAAATATTTAGTTCTTTCTCTATGTTTTCTAATATTTTCAATAAAATATGTTGGTAATTTTAGACGTAGATTTTAGATATTTATTTTTTAAATAATAAGATAATGATCGGGTTATATAAATTATCTATCATAATAAGAGTACATGGGTTATTAGATGCAAATTCAGATATACTTTAGATAATGTTTATATGCAAATTTATGTACAAAATTAGGAGGTTATTTTATGTATTATTCATAATGGCAGATGTGGGTATATTTTTTATTTAAATTACAATAGATATAGTGGTTATTATTGATGATGATGATGATGATAATTGGAGTCTACCAAATTAAAGGCTAGATGTTTCTGATATTGTGAGAATTCTTAGGATTTATCTTTTTTCTTAGCATGTTTGGTGAGAATTAGCATGGTGTCTCCATTAGGGCCTCTAATTAGTAACAATAAGATTGTGTTAGAATCAAGGTAGCCAAAAAACCTTCAAAACTCTTTCACTGAAGTTTGCTTGAGAGATCATGTGTGATTGGGTTTTATTTTTTGTTCATTTTATAGTTTATTTTTGAACGAAAACATTTTATATTATTATAGATATACTTTAGATCACGTTTTTTCTGGATGGAGGGAGTAATTTTTTATGAAGAACTACGGGTACGATTTTTTTTGAAACAAAGGCAGGAGCTCTGTCGCTCAATTAAGTCGAAAGAAATAATATGTACAAGAAGGTTAGCCAGACGAGCCACCAAAAAGACACCCGAGGGGCTAACCACCCCACGCGACACGGTTGAGCATAACACGGCACACCGCCATGGGTGCCGAGCATGGCAACTAAGCCACCAGCAGCTCCGACTTCCCAGGCAGACCACCCACAACTCACGTCCTGATAGGTCCGAAGCCGACCATCGCCACGGGTCATCGTTGCCCAGCTCAGGAAGAGCAGCTTCGACTTCCAGTCGCAACCATCGTCCTACAAGGAAATCACGACGATAATGTTAGTACAGTTTTAGCCATTGTTTCAATCCACTACTGGTGAAGCGTTGGACTTGTGAAACTTGCACCGCAGTCGGTTACGCAAGCCCCCCAGTCTGACAAGTATGCGCTGTTCTTCAGCGTTATGGCTGCGTTCGGTTGTGCTGAAAACAGCTGAAAGTACTGTAGAAGTGCTGAAATTTTGTGAGAGAAAAGTACTGTTGAAGTGCTGAAAAATAAGCGCTTATAAGCACAAACGAACAGAGCCATTATCGATGAATGTTACAGCAGACCATTCACACGCCTCTGGCCAGTTCCAAGACGGAAAGCCGAATAGTAAAAAATATATGCTCTGAGAACTGAGATAGCGCCAAGTAGTCAACCTAGAAGCATAATAAGGTATATTCCCTTGCATAATTGTTGTATTGTATCCCTGCTTCACATGTCTTGCATCCAAAAAACCTAAAAACTATCATTTGAAGTTCTGACTCAACGCTACATACCTAACAGGATAATATATTTTGTCAACTAACCACTTAGTTAAAGAACAAAGAAGCTACTTTTGTTCTGTTTTAGCATTCGGTGGAAAAGAGAGCGAGAGAAACAGCGAAAATGAGTTATCTTTTTCATTTTTCCTGTATTGATTGAATAGTTTGGAGCTTAGGAACATTTTTCTCTGAGGTTCATCTTTACATGATTAATGGAATGGTTTAGTAACTGAGCACTGGGTCAATGTTAGTGCGTTTTTGTTCATTTTATTATAGTTTTATCACTGAGGAACTACGGGTATGATTTGTTAGTACAGTTTTAGCCATTGTTTGTTTCAGTCCACTACTGGTGAAGCGCTGGACCTGTGAAACTTGTACTGCAGTCGGTCACGCAAGCACCCCAGTAGCCCAGTCTAACAATTTTGTATTCGCTATTCTTCAACGTTTGCTATCTATGAATGTTACAGCAGGCCATTCGCACGCCTCTGACCAGTTTCAAGATGAAAAATGGTTTCAAAGCAATAGAATATGAAGTATATGCTCTGAGGCAGCGCCAAGTAGTCAATCCAAAAGCAAGGTATATCCCTTGCATAGCTGTATTGTATCCCTGCTTCACATGTCTTGCATCCAAAAAAAACCAAAAAGCATCATCTGAAGTTCTGACTAAACGCTACATAATTCACAGGATTATATATATATTGCCAACTAACCAATTGTTTTAAGAACAAAGAAGCTACTTCTGTTGCTGCTTTAGCGTTAGGTGGAGGGTAAAATAAAAGAGAGAGAGAGAGAGAGAGAGGGAAAGCAGTGAAAATGAGTTATCTTCTTTCATTTTTCCTATATTGATTGAATAGTTTGGAGCTTAGGAACATTTTTCTCTGAGGTTCATCTTTACATGATTAATGGAATGGTTTAGTAACTGAGCACTGAGTCAATGTTAGCGCGCGCTACTCGCCCTTGTACTTCCTCGACGGCCGCCTCTTGGGGCCTGGAGAGCTTGTACACCTGCCCACGAACTTGAGAGCCTCGTCGATGAGCACAACCGGGAGAGCGACCAGCAGGACCAGCAGCCACTCGTTCAGGCTCAGCGGGACGATGCCGAACACTGTGGCAAGGAACGGCACGTAGAGGATGAGGAAGTGGAGCCCGAACGAGACCGACATGGCGACGAGCAGCCACGGGTTGACCCAGGGCGGCATGGTGAGCAGGCTGCTGTCTTCAGAGAGGGCGTTGAGCGAGTTGAACATCTCGATCGCCACCAGGACAGAGAGGGACAGCGTCGTCGCCTTCACTTTTCCTGCCTGGAAGTAGTCGCACGGGTCGTCGTCGAATGTGAAGGTTTTCGTTCCAGCAGTGAAAGGTGAAGCCGTGAAGTTGTCCCAGGAGGAGCACTGGCCCCAGTTTGAAAGCTGTGAGTAACTGACAAGAGTGTGACCATCTCCAGTGAGGTCAATGCCCATGAAAGACCCATGTGTGTACCATATGACAAAGATGCCAACGGTTGCAATCCCAACATAAAGGCCAATTATCTGCAGACAAGGTGAAAGTCATGAGGAATTTTCTCGAAACTCCAAAAATGACCGAACAGATTCAAGGGATGAATAGGAGGAGACAAGGGAGATCATTTTACCAGGTAGCGGAACAAAATCCAGGGAGTGATCAGTGAATCATCGCTCCTCCTAGGTGGCTTCTTCATGATGTCCTTGTCAGGTGGATTGAAACCTAGAGCAGTTGCAGGGGGGCCATCGGTGACAAGATTGACCCACAGAAGTTGAACAGGTATCAACCCCTCAGGAATGCCCAAGGCAGAAGTTAGGAAAATTGAAGCAACTTCACCAATGTTTGAGGAGATCATGTATCTGCGGCAGCCAGTCAAGAAAGCTCACAAGGGGGAAAAAAAAACATACTAGAAAGTGTGAACAATAATCAAAACAAGCTCTCAGAGCACAAACCTTATGAAAGCTTTCATGTTGTTGTAAATAGATCTACCTTCGCCAACTGCAGAAACTATAGTGCTGAAATTGTCATCAGCCAACACCATGTCAGAGGCCTCTTTGGCAACCTGAAACAATAGAGATTTGCTTTAGGAAAAATACTTCGATTATAGCAAGAAAAAATCATAGCTTTACAGATAAATCTTCCTTGTGGGCACAACATATTATAAATTCGTGTCCTACAGAATAAAGTTGATGTTGTTAACCCGTGTCTGTTGGCTATATGAAAAGCAGCAAACATAGGCAGCAGTCATTCTCTGGTGGCTAACAACACATCCCTCTCAATAAAAGCAAATTGAAATTTTGATCAAAAAATAATAATTTTGAAGTGATTTGAGGTGAACCTAATAAGATGGAAAACTAAGTATTTACCTCAGTTCCAGTAATTCCCATAGCTATACCAATATCAGCTAGTTTCAGAGCAGGGGCATCATTGACTCCATCTCCAGTCATGGCGACAACTTCCCCATCTTCTTTCAACAACCTCACAATCTCTTGTTTGTGCCTAGGTTCTGCCCTAGAGAACAGAAGGCCGCCTTTTGTTCCTAGCAGCGTCTTCTTGTCCTCAAGCGCCATGAACTCCTTCCCTGTAAGGCTCTTGAAGGTGATATCCTCATCAGGTGAAAACACACCAATTTCACGGCATATTGCCTCAGCGGTTTCTTTGTTATCCCCTGTTATCACCATAACACGGATGCCTGCAGCTCTGCAATCTTCAATAGCATCATAGACCTCTTCCCTGGGAGGGTCCTGGCAAGTCAAAACATCCATGAGAAAAAAAAAATGTTAATGTTGTAAGAAACTCAAGTGCTGAAAAGAGCATTTGACACATTGTGCATGTCTCTGTCCCTAAGCGGATTGTGGAGTGCAGAAACACTTTATTCAATGCGGCTCAAAGTAGGAGCATTATCTTACCCTTAGGCCTACAAGACCCGCAAATATTAGGTCAGTCTCAATAGCTGCATAATTGGCCGGATCCAGCAATAGCTTATGGGCAGGATGGTTTTCGCCATCATATGTTGCAAATTCTGCTAGATCCTCCTTGTATGCAAAACCAAGGCAGCGCAGAGCTTTCGTTGACATCTCATGGAGGCTTGCCAGGACAGTTTTCTTTGCTTTCTCATCTAATGGCACCACGGAACCATCCTTCAGTTGAATGTGGCTACTTCGCTCAAGTAAAGTTTCAACAGCTCCCTGCCATAAATACAAGAACTCTGAATACCAGTCCAGCAAACATGTGATCCAGTGAAAAGTATATTTGGAGAAGGGGTAAACTTGTACATGAAAAATCGTTCAGTACAAATGCAGGAAACAGGGGAATTGGTACCTTCACGAGCAGGGCATTGCTTCCTGAACTTGTTTTCACAATGGCACCCATTGACTTCCTTGTGCGATCAAACTCGAGGGTAGCAATCCTTTTGGCAACATTGTTCCACCATTTGCAGCAGCCTGTCAGCAAACAACATTGCAATCCACTTGTGTGAGACTCCGTGCATGTATGTATATGTTAAGCACCACTTGTACTTCCCATGAAGGAAAAATAGAATGTAAATAAGGTGCAGGGAACGTGTATTTGTTACCTAATGTCTCAGACGGATCCAGGGACAGACCATTCTTTCCTCCAGGCAGACCCATTTTCTCAACCAGAATCTACAAGTGGAGTAATAAAAAAAAAAAGGGAGTTAGCGAACACAACGCCTTGTTTCCCGACAGGAATCTTGTCCTGTTTAGCATTCGACCAACACATGTGAGAATTCCCGTGTTGAAAAAAAAAAAAACACATGTGAGAACTGAGCACGAACACCACTTTCAGTTGCCAGCTAGTATCACCGTACTGTACCTAGAAGGCTGTTTGCAGCATGATAATCAACTAGTACTACATTTGTAACCGGTGAATCAGAGATTGCAACAATAGTAGAATGTCAATAGCAGCATGTAGTAGTAATCCTCACCTTTAGAGCTGCCTCCGTTGGCATTCCAGTTGCCACATACTGCTGCAAAGAATATGCCACACTGGCATCATTGCACACGGCTGCGACCTTGGCGATCGTCTCAAGGTTGGCATCGATGCTCCCAGCAGGCCAGTCGTGAATCTTGCCGTCCTGGGGATCGTACGACGTGCCGTCCACCTTGAAGCTCCTCACCTCCTGGGAAGAACCGCCGATGGCCACGAGCGTGGCGACTGACATCTTGTTGGTGGTGAGCGTGCCGGTCTTGTCGGAGCAGATGACGGTGGTGCAGCCGAGGGTCTCGACGCTAGGCAGCTTCCTGACGAGCGCATTCTTGGCAGCCATCTTCCTGGTTCCGAGCGCGAGGCAGGTGGTGATGACGGCGGGGAGGCCCTCGGGAATGGCGGCGACGGCGAGAGCGACGGCGATCTCGAAGTAGTAGGTGCACTTCTCGAAGGAAAAGGTGACGTTCCTGGGCACCCACCCCCCCTGGAGCTCGAAGGCGAGGAAGTACTTGACGTTGATGAGCCAGACGAGCGCGCAGATGAGGCCGATGATCTTGGTGAGCGCCTCCCCGAACTCGTTGAGCTTCTTCTTGAGCGGCGTGTCGTCGTCCTCCTGCGAGGCCATGTGGATCTGCGCGTGGATGGCGCCGATCTCCGTGGCCATCCCGGTCCGCGCGACGACGCAGAGCGCGGCGCCGTTGACGACGGTGGTGCCCGCGAACACCATGCACTCCTTGGCCTGGATGTCGGCGTCGTCGAGGGGCACCGCGCGGGAGGTCTTGTTGACGGACGCCGTCTCCCCCGTCAGCGACCCTTGCTCGAGGCGGAGCGTGGAGGTGAGGAGCCTGGCGACGCGCATGTCGGCGGGGACCTTGTCCCCGACGCGGAGCTGCACGACGTCGCCTGGAACCAGGTCCCGGGCCGGGAGCGCCGGCGCCCACGCGCCGTCGCGCAGCACGGCGGCGTGGTGCGACTGGATCTCCCGCAGCGCGTCGAGGGCGCGCTCCGCGTTGGCTTCCTGCCACACCCCGACCGCCGCGTTCACCACCAGGATGAGGAAGATGACGAGCGGCTCCACGAAGGCGGCGAGGGTTGGGGAGCCCGAGGAGGAGGAGAGGGCGAGGAGGAAGGAGACGGCGGCGGCGGCGAGGAGGATGCGCACCAGCGTGTCCTCGAACTGGTCCAGCAGCAGGCGCAGCAGCGACGGGGGCGGGTGCTCGGCCAGCTCGTTGGGCCCGTAGACGCGGAGCCGCGCCGCGGCGTCGGCGGAGGAGAGGCCGCGCGTGATGGAGACGCCGAGGCGCGCCTCGCAGTCGGACACCGACCGCGCCCACGCCGGGAACGCCGTCAGGTCGTCGGCGTCGGCTGGTGCCGCCGGCGGCGCCGCCTCGCCCATCGTCGTCGTCGGAGGCGGCGGAAGACGCGTGGAGGAGTTTTGGTTGGCGGCGCGGAGCCCGGCCGGAGTGGCGTGCGGGAATTCCGGAGTGCGCCGCGACCGTCCAACCAACCAACCAAAGGCGACGAAGCAGGGGGGCTGCTAGCAATAATGCCCGCGCGTGCGGCGGGCCGGCAGGTACGGATACGACGCGGGGCCGGCGGCGGAGTCGTGGTAGTCCGGGCGGCGGACGCGGCGGCGGCGGCAGAGAGAGGACGGCGAGGAGTCGTCCTCGTCCCGGTCCCCGGAAGTTGGTCGGTGTGGGCCCCGACGGTACCGTGCCTACGGCTACGGGTAGTGGTGGTGGTGGTGGTGGTGGTGGGGCGGAGGTGGGAACCGCATGCGTGCGCGGCGCTGGTGCCTCTGCGGCTCTGCTTGTGCTGCAAGTTGAAGAAGAGGGGGACGAGGAAAGGACGAGGTCCTCGTCCTCTTCAAATGGAATTCGGGGGCGGAGGAAGCTGCCGCGAAGCTTCCTACTAGGTGGTGTCTGTGGCTTGGTTGCGGCCGCACCGCAGGCAGTGCTGGTGCTGCGATGGTCAAGCCGCGTCGGAATGAATGCGGGTGCATCCACAGCGGACGGGATGGAAGACGGAGGTCTGCTGCGGCTGCAAACTGGCGCCGCGCCGCGCCATTCCGTCCACAGATGGCGCAGGCCGCAGTGGATGACACCACAGGGTGATGGGCACCTGTGCTCTGTTTGTGTTTCTGTGGAGGCCATAGTACTCCCTCCTCCGTCCAAAAAAGAAAACAAAAACAAAAAAGAGTGTTTATTTTTGACTGTTTATCTGATTCAAAAAAATTTATATAAATATTATTTATTTTTACAATGACTTATTTTATCATTAGACATACTTTAATAATAATTTATATTATTTCAAATTAAAAAATAAAATAAAATAAATGATCAAGAAGTCTAAAAGTTTAAAAAAAGTAGTAATATTTTTTAATAAAAAATAGTAATCTTTATGGGACGGAAGGAGTACAGTGCTGCACCATACTAAAATGCTTCGTTCCTCTCTTTTTTTTTATTTACCTGTCGTGTTAGGTTTCGTATTAAAGGATGCATTTATAAATTTTGACCGTTGATTTTTTATTTTCCTAAAAAAATCATCTAGTTTCACAACATGTGAAGAACTGTATGTATTATGAAAGTATTTTTCGCTGTAAATCTAAAAACCATACTCATTCTATCTCCAAATAAGTTGACTTCTTGCCATCTCAAAATAAGTCGACTATTGGCTACTCGTACATACCTAGAGACTAGGGGCGTGTTTGCGACCCTGGCCGGAACCAGCCTGGCCTGCCCGATAGGCCCAGGCCTGTTATGGCCAGCCCGAAGAGGTGCAGTTGCACTTGTTTGCGTCCTTGTATGAATCGGGCCAGGCCAGACCGAGAATGTGATTGCAACCCACCACACAGCCGGGCCAAACCACCAACTAACTCCAACTTACAGAGCGAGATCATGTTTGTGCCTTGTCCAGCGGCGGCCAGGCCCATAGCCACGTTACCAGAAATGCAAAGAAACAAGAAGATGACAAGAGTTTTGGATAGAAGAAATAGTTTGAATGAAATGGAACAAAACACGTAGGCCTCAGACTAATTTCATTTAACCAACACAAACATTGCCGGCTACATTGCATAATCACAGCTGGAAATTAAGAACAGTGACAGAATTCAGTAGTTTGGCAAGCCAAAAAGAGCAAGAAGCTAACAGAAAGGAGAATACATGAATCAAAAAGACAAGTAGCCAGCTAATGCATCAATCCCATTGTGTCATCATCGGCCTAACTAAAACAACAGTTGCGGCACATGAACAGCTTGACTGACAGACCAACTACAACCAAGATCAAGAGTAAGATCATAACATTTTTGCAACAGCCATGCAACAGAGGTGGATTAAGAACAGTAGCAGAATGATGGGATGTTGATGCTTCACCATGAGGGGCATGAACTGGTAATAGCAAGGGTTCTTCTTGAGGTACCCTTGCATTGAAATCTCTAAGTGCATCATCATAATTGTTGTATTTCTGATAAATAACCCCCTTGTGTCCAAGCACTAGCTTTGCACACTCATACCATGTAAAATAAATCCCAGGTTTCTTCCCATTGAAGACCACATAGCAAGAAGCCATTCTCTGAAACAAATCAATAGTAGAACTTGTAAGTGGTCTTAATGAAATGCCTCAGTCTACTATTTAGCTTGAAATGTTGCCTCAATCTGACATCATAGGCTACATGATCAAAAAATTGGCCTCAGCTTAGAACAAAGGTGGTTTGTTTCAATTTTCAGTCATTGGTGGCTCCAAACAAATGAAAGAAGCAAATAAAGATTCAAGACAAACCAACTGAAACATATAACCAGTTGCACTCACTGCCATCAGCCATCACAAAAGGATGTTGTTGCTAAGGAGTACAACTGACCATAAGCACAGCAACATAGCCAAATAAGGAACAAAGCTTAAGAGTTCAAACATCCAAAAAAAACAGCAAGGGAGCCACCTCATGTTGTTTTGTTGCATCATCGGCCTTCAAATCCCACATGTACCACCAAGGTCATAAAAACAGCAAAGATGCAAATAGTTCTGAAATATAAAGTAGCCAACAGAAGTTACAATTAAGTTCGTTACAATACCAAAGTTCAACCCAACAGCTAAGGGCTCAAATGTTTCCCAGACCATTGCCTATTGTTAGCCACCCTCCTAGGCAAAGCACACCTCCAAGGTCAGGTGTCAAAAGAACAAGACTGCACAAAAGCTCCTGTTGTCAAAAGAAGAGAGAGCGGATGAGGGGGGTGGAGGAACTATACATCTCTACACTCAACCCCCTCCTGGCCATCTGGACCGTCATGTGTAGTGGAACTACACACAGTAGTTCTTGGCTAGGAAGGTCCTAAGCCAAAGGGTCCTGTGGGCATCACTCATGCTCACGAAGCCCCTGCCTTGGGCCTTGTTGTCCAGGAGGAAGGTGTAGGCAACAATCAGTGCCTCCTGAGAGAAACCAGGCATCTCCATCACAGCAAGATAGAGATTGGCATCAACATGGGCAGGTCCAGTCTCCCTAAGTGCATTGGCCACATTGTTCACAGCATCTGACATGTTGGTCAGCATGAGGATCTCCTCCTCAGAGAAGTTCCCTCTCTTCCTCTTTGGGCCAGCAGGTGAGGAGGTAGGAAGCAGTTCAGTGGCTTGGCTGCCACCACCCACTTCACTTGGAACTTGTGTGTGTTTGATAGGGGGGCCTTCAGCCTTGGCAGTACCACTGTCAGCCTGGTTCTGCCCTAAGGCTTCACCAGAACCAACAGCATACTTGCCTGTGGCCATTGCATTGGCAAAGATAGCCTCCATCTCACTGTAGAACCTAATAGGGCAGTTAAGGTACTCTGCATCTTTAAGGTGGTCCTGCATTATTGGGAAATTGATGTTTAAGAAATAGAATGAAGGTAATGAAGGCAAATATAGTAGGTCAATCTGCTACCTTGCAATGGCCAAGGTAGTGCTCTTGGTCAAGCATGATAGCATTAGTGGTAGGATCCCAAAGAGCACCACTAAGGTCCTTGAGCTTGCTCACCCTAGACCACTTCTGCCTCCACTTCCTCAAATGGTTGTACACTTGAGTTGGGCTCACAATCTCCCCACAGAACTGCTTTAGGGCTTTGGCCACAGCATTGACATCCTTGTCCTTGAATACCTTGTCAGGCCTGCTACCATCACTAACCACGGCAGCCATCCTCCTAAGCACAAAACCTGAGGTGGTGCTGGTCCACCTTATTGCCCTCACAGGGCCAGCAGGAGCCTCAACAGGGTCTGCTGCAACTGCAGCAGCACCACCACCAGCCCCAGCTCCAACAGGGTCTGCTGCAACTGGAGCAGCACCAGCACCAGCACCAGCTGCAACAGGGGCAGCAGCACTGGCACCAGCACCAGCTACAACAGGAGCAGAACCACCATTGATGAGCTGGTCCATCACATCACTGTCAGACACAAACCCATCCTCAAATGCAGCTGAGTCCATCCTAGGGCTGGCAACAATGAACAATAGACTAATAGAATGAATTAACCAAAGCACTGACAGATAGAACTGAACAATAGACAACATAATGAATCAAGAATGAAAGCAGGAATGAAAGCATAAGGACAAAAAATTAGTCTCAGCCTTGTCCAATAGATTACATCACCATGACACACACATGAGTTCCATAGCAGGGTACATAAACCAAATTCATGAATAAATTACATCAAATAAGATTTGTTCCCCTCCCTTCCCACATAGCATTAGAGATGGCATCCCTGACTGCAATCATGTCAACAGAGTCTTGGTCCATATGGGCAGGGGGCAGGTTGGGTGGATCAGATTCACCAGTGAACCCTTCCTCAGCAGGAACCACTTCATCAATGCCAAAACCTAAGATCCAGTTGTGCAAAATGGCACATGCAACTACCAGCTTGGCTTGTGTCCTATACTTGTGGAAGGGTTTGTTGTCCAATATCCTAAACCTCCCCTTGAGTGCACCTACAGCCCTCTCCACAGTCACTCTAAGTGATGAGTGCCTAAGGTTGTAGAGTTCTCTTGCATTGGTGGGCCTGTTCCTTGGACCAAACTCAGATAAATGGTACCTGACCCCCCTGTAGGGAGGTAGGAAACCATTCTTGCATGCATACCCAGCATCTACCAAGAACATTTTACCTACAGAAGACATCTACTATGAGAGTGTGTTAATGGGCCATGGTATATGTACTTAGTGTGGGTGTGCAATTACCTTCAGGCACAGTCAAGCCATCTGCCCTATCCAAAGCATCTGCCAAAACAGTGGCATCATGGGCTGACCCCTCCCATCCAGCTAGGACATAGGTGAATTTTAGATCACAATTCACAGCAACCATCACATTTTGGGTTGGCTCCTTGTACCTACCCCTGAAAGCTTGTTGAATACGCCTAGGAACCCTTGCTAAGAAATGAGTGCCATCTATAAAGCCAATGACATCCTAAAAATGTGGGGGTCAGTCATTGCAATAGATCCAATGTAACTAAAGAACCCAAGGTAGACAATTACCTTAAAATATGGATTCCATCTATGGCTTCCAAGAATCTTTGGGTGTGTCGTAGTGGAAGCTGGTTTTATCAATTCATTCCTTAGCTCACCCACAGCATACAACACCTGATGGAAGTGTCTATGGACAGTTTGGATGGACCTCCTAAAGGACTGGTGCACAACCCTAAACCTTTGGTTGTGGCCAACAATATGCAAAAACATGGCAACCTGATCCTCTACAGACACCCCTTCCCTATCACTGACAAGACTCCTCTCTCTAAAGTGCTCACTAGATGAAAAAAGGCAGCTCTCTTCATCCTAATCATAGCAATGCACTCAGAATCTGTGGAGTGGTATATCATTTTCATTGTTCTTTGCCTGTTCTGTTCATTTTCATCCCTAATTAGGGCCGGTGCTATAGGATCAGGCTGGGGGGTTTCAGGCTCAGGGGTTTTTCTTTTCAGCCTACTGAAAACAAAAGACACCATAACAACAGTCAAGGCAACTGCCTTCCTAGACAGCTGGTCACGGCTCAGAGACAGATCCATCTACAAGCATGTAAAAATGTAACATGATTTCAGCTTAGTACCCTGCAAAGGCATCAACATGAATGTGAAATGAATATATATGAAAAGCACGGCTACATCTTGTAACAGATGCCTCCCAGTGCTCTATTTGGACAACATCATCGACCGAACTCATCAAAAACAGATCAAGAACAACAACAAGCAGTGTATCCGCAACAGATCAAGAACATGGCAACTAAACCCTAACAGATCAGGAACAAAAAAAGTAAAACAAACCCTAGCGTAACATGAACAGGGAACCACAAACCCTAACAGCTTTATGAATCAAATAAGCAAGGTTCTTGGAGGTCGATTTCACCTTGGCTCGGGGTCGAAACGAACGGAGAGGAGGCAGATCTGGAAGTAGAGGACGCAGAATGAGAAGAAGAAGAAGACCACCACCACGGAGTCCCAGCAGCAGCAGGAGCGGGGACGCCGCCAAGAACCTCGGCACCGGAGCGGAAAGAGACCGGAGGTCCTCGCCGCCGCCACGCACCACCACTCACCGCCGCCGGTATCTCACGAAGGAAGTGGAAGAGTAGGAAGAAGAATCAGTGGAGGGCGCCAACACTTATAAAGGCAGCGAAATCGCAGCTCTTTCACTTCGCGCGCGGTGGCGGTTGGGCGCGAAGGAAGTTTCCCCTTCCCGCCAGAGCCCGCGCGAGCCACCCCGCCGCCGCCCAAAATCGCCCGCCTGCGCCGCCAAGAGCCATGCCCCAAAGAAACGCCGATTTTCGGCGTACGCCGAGGGCTCGGCGGAGGGGGCGATTTTGGCTCCCCGGGGCCAGGCTCGCTCGCGGGCCAACGCCGCAAACACGGCAAGTTGCAGCCCACGAGCGCAGCCGAGCCCGTGGGCCGCCCTCACAAACACGCCCTAGAGAGCTGATTCATTTGGGGATAGAAGGAGAAAATCTTATATTGCTGACCTATACACACGGAAAGTCTAAATTGATGGTCAAGGATATAAATATTTAACCTACGACAAAACTAATATGATATGTCAAAAGGAATATAGGAAGCATAAGGTATATGCTAAGTTTGTTCTAAGTCAACGCGAAGCTTAGAGGATATTCAAGAGGAAGCTAATAGCATTAAAGATTTTCCTTGTTGTGTAAATCTCTATTATTTGCTAACCATTATACTTTGACATCCTTAGGATATTTCGAGGGAGCGGGACCGGGGGCGGGGGCATAAGCGGAGATGGAGACAGAGGCGTGAGCCGCGTGACCCATTATGGTCAATATGTACATTCGACATTACCTAAGTTAAATCGTGCCTAATTTGATTGACTCTACAAAAGATGAATAATAGTTACGACATAAAATTAGCATTGCTAGGAAACCTATTTTTATAATTTATATCTTTTATTTGATATATGCTAATATTTTTTATTTGTATCATTTATTTGATATATGATAATATTTTTTATTAAATTAGTCAAATTAGCATACTTTGACTTATAGCAAACTTATATTATCCCTTGTATTTAAGGCCAAAGAAATTGAGATTTTTAAGATAGGTTATCATGGAGGCCTATGCTTATATTTATCAGAGGTACTCGTTAGAAACTTATCGATTATACCGTTTAGAAACCACATACTCCCTTCGTCCCAAATAGGCCAACTTAGAGTTGTCCAAGATCAAACAATTTTAAATTAAACTAAATTTGTAGAAACGGGCACCAATATTTATAACATTCTGTTATTATAACTAAATACTTCATCTGTCCATCTGATAATGCAACTATGGGAAACGTGTCTGTTAAAGTAACTCAAGTTTGACCAAATTTACAGTAAATAATATTAGTATTTATATTTTTAAATAAATCTATTATAAAAATATATTTTATAACTAATTTAATGATACTTATTTTGTATCTTGAATGTTAGTATTTATTTATATAAATTTAATCAAAGTTTAAATGATTGGATTTCTCGAAAAGCGAGAATTTCATATATATAAATGGACGGAGGAAGTATATCGTAAAATATATATTTCGCGGTCTACTTATTTGGTCATAAAGGTCGTTATTCTTCATTGTAAAATTAGTCAAACTGATGATCATCCCAAGGTAATTTTGGGAGTCGATTTTTTGTTTTACAGAACAGCGTACTCCAGTAACTAAGAATTTTGCATGTACTCCTGGCAATGAGCCTATGATTTACGACCCCTGGCTTATTGGCAATAGCCGCCAGGGGGATGTGTGGTGTGGTTTGGGTCAACTTTCACGCCCTCACAGTAATTATAAAAGACAAAAAAAATACTCCTATAGTACTGTACCAAACTGGTTAGATTTGTGAGACGTGGTTCTTATTATTATACTTTGATTATTATATAGTAGGTGTTATACTGAGACATGAAACCAGCGAATATGCGCTGCCGGGATAACCACCCTCTCTCTCTGTGATCCAATTTGTTTGTCAACGAAGGTTCCTCGCGAGCTGCGTTGCACGGTTGCAAGATTACGATGACGTCGGCTAAGCGATCAACGTCAACAAACCTCGCGCAGCCGCCAGTAATGACGACACTTATTATTAATCCCTTTTTAACTCCGCCACCCATCCACATCCACTGCTGTGCATGCATATCGTACTTTGATCCTCCGTATCCCTCTCCAGTTGACCAACCATGAATTCTCCGTCTCAACTTCTTATACTCCCCGTGTCCCGATAAGATTACAATTCTAAAAGTGAAAGTACGGAGAGAAGCCAAGAAGAAATAAAAAATTACAAAAAATACCCTTAAAAGATAGTCTGAGATACTATAGCTACAGAACTATAAACACATCACATAGTATACACAACAAAACTTGTGACCATAAATAACCACACATGGCAATACAAAATCAGGCATTTTAACGTGGCAAAGTTTCTCGAAGGATGCAATGACCACAACCACGAATTTTGATTTAAGCGCTTAGTCTCTCGCCGCATATGCCACCTCTCGCCTCCCTCATATAAGCACAACGCCCACACAATTCAACAACCATTCTATTAGCATGCAAGTCACTTTCCATCACCAGACATACACAAAGGGGAGTTCTTACCTGACGACGTGAATGAACTACCAGCACATGAGCAAGAAGGGGAAGATCAAGTCCATCTCCAGGTCCATATCCAAGGTGGTCATCCCTTACTTGACCTGAATAAAAAAACAGCACGTCAGCGAAATGAGGCCAAGATCATCTCCAAGTCCATCTCCAACAAGGTCAACCCTTACCTGATCTAAATGAAGAACCTACACATGACCCACAAGAAATTGATCATCTCCACGAAGTGACTCCCAACATCTCGTGGAAGATGACCAGGTTGGTGTGTATGGTATAGATCTCACTATTGATGGTTCGATGGGAGAACAAAACCTCATGAAGGTACCTTTTTCTCCTAATTACATATGTACAACAAGAACATCCTCATTATAATTTCTCTACTCAAAATAAGAACCAAACTCAACTTAACCTCACTTGGTTCTATCATTGCAGTCCTAAATTATCAAGCTCGGCGTAAACAAGAGGAATATCTCCACTTTAATGGCCTACATCAATTTTATCCCAACTTTCAAGCCTACGTTCAGCCACAAAAGATGCAATAATTTATCATTAAGCTTCTGATCGACACAATTTATCTGCAGAAGGACACCGACCGCCCACACGGGAAATGCGGTCAAGTCGTCATCTGCGGCGGAGACGGGTGCCAATGGCGCCGCCTCGCTCATCGCCTTCGGAGTTGGAGGGGGCGGCAGTGTTGGAGTTGGAGGTGGAGTTGGTTGGCGGTGCTAGTTGGCTTGCGGAGCCCGGAGTGCTCTCCGCAACCAACCAAAGCCGACGAAGCAAGGGCACCAATGCCAGCACAGTCAACTTTCTCACTCTCAATATCACACTATAAAAGATAAAATAAAATATGCTCCTATAGTACCAAACTGGTTAGATTTGTGAGATGTATTTCTTATGATACTGTGTTTTGTTATTATAGTTATTTTATTACCTACTCCCTCCGTCCCTAAATGTCTATCGTTTTCGCTTCTCGAGAAATAACTTTGACTAAATATATATATAAAAGAATATTAATATTTATGATACATAATTTATATATCATTAGATAGATATTTGAATCTAATTTTTTAATAAATTTATTTGGAGATACAAATGTTGTATGTATTTTCTACAAATCAAGTTAAACTTATGGTACGAAAACCTAACAGTTAAATAGGGATAGAAGGAGTAGACATGAAAGCAACGAATATGCGCTGCCGGGCCAACCACACCTCTCTCTGTGATCCATTCGTTTGTGAAGGTTCCTCGAGGCTTCAGGCTTCCCTGGGTTGCACGGTTGCAGGGTAGGATGATGTCAGGTCGGCCGGTTGTCAAGTCGTACAGTACATGCACGGTAGAGCAAGAGCAGAGTGCAGTAAGGCCCTGTTTAGATTCAGTGCAAATTACAACTGCAACTAGTCACATCAATGTTGCGGCACATGTATGGAGCATTAAATATAGATGAAATATTTGCATGTTTGTACTTTTTGCATGTACATCACGAGACGAATCTTTTAAGTCTACTTGGACTATGATTAGACAAAAGTTGTCAAATACAAACGAATGTGCTACAGTGTAGAATTGCAACTCCAACTGGATCCAAACGGGGCCTAACTTGGGCAAGTAGTACTAGTTTGCGTATCGTACTTTCCTCTCCAGTTGACCAAGGAATGAGGATGAATTCTTCATCTCAACTTTTTGTAGTAATTTTTATTTTTTTAAAAAAAAGTTTAGGCACCGGCTAGCAGCACCACGCCTGTGTTGTGAACATGTGGGTCCGGTACGGGGAATGGGATGGGACGGATCTCCTGCCCCACCCAAGGCGTACCCAAGGCGTGCTCCAGGGGCGCCAATGTTGTTAGAGCCTGAGCCGAAAGCCACCAACCCTCAACTCCATTTCCGTCCTATTCCTTTTCTTTTATACCCTACCGTCCCAGTACCCAGTAGGGATGAAAACGGATCGGATACGAACGGATATCACTGATATCACATTTGTTTTCATATTTTTAGTCGGATTCGGATTCGAATACGGATAGTGTCAGCCATGCCGGATAGGATACGATTGGATGTCGACATCATAAATATACGATTTGAGTATTCGGATACGGATACGGTATCGGATATTGAATATCCGGACTCGAATACGGACAGATCGGAACACCTCTAAACGAATTCGGTCGAACGGACGGTCGAATAAATATCCGTACCATTTTCATCCATAGTACCCAGTATCATTGGGCTGTGGGCCCACCCACGGATTTTGTAGGAGTATATAGGAATATTTTAGTATTAATATTTGTATCGAAGAAAAAAAAATGTAATTATCACATTCCGAGAAACCATGCTATCAAATTTGACCAAAGTTATATGAACATTTATGGAATAGATATCATTAGATTAATAATTATGAAATATAAGTACTTTCTTACTAAATTGATTAGGAGGTATAAACGTGTTCCGTTTTAAATTATAAACCGCTTTGATTTTTTTCCATCGAATTTGCTATATTTCCTAAATATGATGTATGTCTAAATACATAGCAAATTTAATGTACAAAAAGGTTAAAGCGGCTTATAATTTAGAAGAAAGGGAGTACTATTTATGTTCTCCCTCCGTCATATAAAGAATACAATTCTAGCATAATATTATGTTTTGTATCATAAGTTTGATCAATTATAGATAAAAGAATATCAATATTTATGATATAACAAATATCATTAGATTAATTATGATAGATATTTTGATAATAAATTGATTTAAAGCATGTTCTCTTGTCTAATGAGCCAAGATCTTGGCTTCTCTTTAGTCATAAAATAGTATTTTCGCTTCCTTTTTGGGAAACCTGGTCAAACCTAAACTATTTTAACTGACATGCAACTAATATTTGCATTTTTTATGACAGAGAGAGCAAATAGGAAATTTGGTCAAAGTTGAACTACTTTAATGGCCTCGAATACCATAGTCATCTGTTGTGGGCGGAGGTCAAAACTCAAAGTTAAGATAGAGGGAGTGAATAAAAT
Source organism: Eremochloa ophiuroides (assembly GCA_038502445.1). NCBI lineage: Eukaryota > Viridiplantae > Streptophyta > Magnoliopsida > Poales > Poaceae > Eremochloa > Eremochloa ophiuroides. Next base: position 5,084,819 of record JAHLJS010000008.1, read on the forward strand.
GCTAGTATTTTTTTTACATTATTTTGGTTAAACTTTAAATCTTTTGACTCGTCAAAAAGATAGAACTTATATTCTTTTATGGATGGTGGAGTATATACTAGTACTTTTTTTTTGCGAGCTCCATCCAAAAAAGTATGGGAAATCTTCACAAAAAAGAGTAAGTATAGGAAATAGGAAACATTAACATATATGACTCCAAAAAACATATAATATAAATATATTTGGTAACTTATATTAATACTTATTTAATATGAAAATATTAATACTGATTTAATATAAAAGTAATATGAATTCCTTGTATGTAAATTTTGGTTAAATTTTAAATTATTTTAACTTTACGCTGTTTTAGGACCATTTTTTGTTGTTGTTGTTGATCGAGTAGCTATCTACTCCTATGCCTCCATCCGTCCACTGATCCATCCATTGGATTATTATTTAACAAATTTGACTTGTCTCCACGCACGCAGCCGCGCGACGAAACTAGCTGGGGAGGAATTCGAATTTCCACCTTTCGAAAAAAGATGGAATTTCCCATCTTTTTCCACAAGGCATCGTGGTCATCCTTGCGTGTCACCATCTTCGCAGAAATTCTGTCATCAGATGAGACATGAGACATCAGATGAGATGGAGACATGCGATAGGAGATGGATCCCACTCTGTTGGCTTGAACTCTACTAGCCAGCATCAGTCAGCCATTCAGCAGTGTTTTTCTCTCACAACAATCAGTCAGCCAGCCGTACAATCTAGCCAGCCGAACGGATAGGCCGATAGGGTCAGGAGGAGGAGTAGCAGGACCGTAGGAGTAGAAAAGCATGGCCACGAGCCCACGACCACGAGAGACACCACCATGCATCTTGGTCATCGTTCCTTGGTTTCTCCGTGTGTCCCTGTCTGCCATTTGACGACAGCCGGACAGAATAGGTGTGTGGAAACGAATCAAATAGCCATGAAATCGGTTACTCCTTGCATTCAGATATGAAAAAGAAATAGGGTGCGTCTAGATCCATTTGGGCTCTGTTCGTTAAACCTTTAAACCGTTTATTTTTCAGTCCTTCTACTGTATTTTCCTCTCACAAGAAATCAACATCAGCGCTTATTTTCAGCGGTTTTTAATTTCAGCGAATGAAGCCTTGGAATTTAGAATTTTGACACTGTAGCAGCGGGGAATCTTTTCCAATAAGTGTCTAATCATGGCCTAAGTAGGCTTAAAAGATTTGTCTCGTGAAGTACATGCAAACTGTGTAAACATGCAAACATTTCGTCTACATTTAATACTTCATGCATGTGTTGCAACATTGATGTGACTAGTTGCAATTGAAAGTTGGAAGGTGATATGAATTGAATACTACTCTCTACTTAATATTTTTTTCTTTGTCTTTATATTAAGATAGAGAAAAAAATTAATATAACACGCCTTATCAGCATCTTAAGAGGTAAAAAATTTTACATGCAAGCTCAGGCCCTCCCTAGCGATGTCTTAGTGTTACTTTTTTTTACATCTATATTGCTATGTATATAGATATATAACATCGTATAGATACATAACGAAATTGATGTAAAGAAAAGTCGAAATGACTTATAATTTGGAACTGGGAAAATAATTTGGATTCGTATTCGAATATTTATTTCTTTGTTGTGTATAAGCATCCATCTTTGTTGCTGAAGATTTTATTCAAAAAACAAGTCATATAGTGAGGAATCGAATATATAGCATAATAAAGTTCATAAATAACTACATACAGTAAACAAATAATAAAAATGTATTGTTACCCATGTTAACTAAGTGTATAAGTTTACAGTTGCAATATGAATATTTCGCGCCTCGGAGTAGCTTGCTACTCCTACTATGGAGTTGTAAGACATATCCCCTTGACAATAAAGAGTGGAGCGGGTTCAAAAGGGTGGCATTTATTTTTTTTATTCTTTTTTTTTATAACATATGTAGATTCTATTGAGACAAAAAAAAACTATAAAAGAGCATCCTAAAAGTATGCCCCCGGTTATAATATAGGTCCAGCTTTTGCACACATTGTACCCCTTGGGTTCTAAACCGTAAGTTGAGAGTATTCATGGGTTTGACATGTGGTCTAGGAAAAAAAAAACCATCCATTTTGGTGAGAGGACGGAAGGAGCAAGAAGATCAAAAAGTTTTGAAAGTTTGACACTATAGCAATGTACTAATTTTTATAATAAGTGTTCAATCATGACTTAAATAGGCTCAAAAGATTCGTCTCATGATTTATAGCCAAACTGTATAATTAGTTTTTTTTATCAACATAGACCCATTTAGTGTCTAATTTTTTTTTAGAATTTGGACACTGTAGCAGCGAGAAATCTTCTCCAATAAGTATCCAGTCATGATCTAAATAGGCTTAAAAGATTCGTCTCGTAGATTTTGCACAAACTGTGTAAACATACAAAAAAAAATATCTATATTTAATATTTGATATATGTGTCTAAAAATTGATGTGACTTTTTTTCTAAGGAATCTAACATGTCCTAAACCGCCCCATACTCCATTCCATACGGAAGCACTGCAGCAGGGGAAGCTTCGGCTTCCCTTCACTCGTCGTAGGGTAGGGCTAGGCCCCACCGGAAGTCACAAAAAAAAAAGGCTAGGCCCCACCGGCCTAGGGTAGTTTGTGTCCCCTGTGGTGTGGCCGTGCGACCGTTCGGGTCCAGCCGCCAGACCGGCCAGTCAGCCTCAGCCACACCATGGTCCTTGTCCACATGGATGCTTCAATGCTGAGAATGGCCAAGCTTGTCATGTCCTCTGTACTAGTGTTATGCTGCGTTTAGTTCGCAAATGTTTTCGTCTCTCCCGCACTCACATCATGTTTTTGTCGTACGTCTTCCTTGCCATTTAGATAAAATTATCAAATAAAACAAATGCTATTTTTAATAAACGCAGCGTTACTGTGTCGTCGTCATCTGACTCCTCGCCTTGTCGCATCGCATGCACGTCCACGTCACTACGGGTAGGGCACTTTCTCTCCCTTTTTTTTTTTTTTTGGTCTGATTTGGCTCCTACCCCAAGTCATCCCGTTGACGGACGCCGTCTCTTTTACCTGATTCTAATTTATTAGGAAGGAAACACTATTTTAAAACTAAAAATAAATGTTGATAAGTTGAAGCCACCAGAGCCGTCACCCGCCGCATTGCCGAGCATACATACTGTGAGGTACTAGTTGTACAAACACGTAAACTTCGTGGTATCTGTCTTCTTCGTACTTCGTTCGTCCTCATAAGAGTGTCAGTTTTGCTATTTCAAATATACGTTGTTTCACCATTTCTTATTTAATTTTTTAATAAATATTATTTATTTTGTTATGACTTATTTTATTACTAAACATATTTTAATAATAATTTATTAATTTTATAAATTATATAAAATTTTTGAATAAAATGAATGGTCAGATATGATATCTGAAGATAAAAAACGACACTCTTTCTCAGACGGAGGGAATACTGCAGTGGACGAAACGGAAGGATCTGTTTGTTTGTGTATTATATGTTTCTTAGCTAAGCGTGGATAGCAAATAATGCAACAGTAAAATATGCGCTCTATTCGTTTGAGCTAGATTTAGCTTATTTTTAGCTACGGAACAATTCAGTCATATAATTCAGCTCAAGCGTACAATTCAGCCAGCCGAATAAAATTATGTGTTACCTGGTTTAGATGTAGTACCTAAGGTCTGCTAACAAAATTCTTAGAGGTTGTTCATTTGTTCAAATTTTGGCTTCTCGCTTATCCAAATTTTGGTTTCTTTTCAGTAACAGAAACACTGTTTTCCTCTAATAACAAAGCAACATCAGATAAAATCAGCGTTTCTTTTTAGGATGGATTTGGTGGAATCACCTTACTATCTTTTGTGAGGGTGATTTTTAGCTTCATCACCTCCCACCTACACCATAGTCTCCCTTGCGCTCACCTTCCTCACTTCTTATGGCTGGCGGAGCTCTTGCAGGGCCTGGCCCGACGGACCACGCGTGTGTGGGGGATTAAAGAGCACGACAGACTTGAGTCAACAAGTCGGCGAGATGGTGCGGTGTGGGTGCCTAAGATTGGGACAAAACAGATTTTTACTGGCGTTTTTAGCAACTAGCATGTGAAAGTATAGTAAAAATCAACAAACTTCACTGGCGCCACTTAACAACCATATGTGTAAATATTTATACCGACACTTTTTCTTAAGGATGCCACCATTAAATATGTTTCTTTTTAAAAAAATTGCAAATAAAAAGAATCCAACTATCTTTTCATTCGGATCATTCCTTCATCGGAGAGCATTTGAAATATAAAAATATATATATATGCATGCATCTTTACTAGCAGTATATAGGTTAATAAAACCGCCAGGATAAATAGGTGATTTCTATTGTGATAGACTTAAAAGCACTCGTAAAAATAAATTTACATTGATGGCCATGGACATGTTTCATTTCTAGTTGTCTTTACATTATAAACCATCAGTGAAAAAATCGCAAGTGACAACAAAAAATCGATTTTGTACTAGTGCATCAATAATAGTAAAGATCAGACTTATTTGCGGCTGTGGCTTATTTGCTGTGAGAGAAAAAAATATTGTTCCATATGTATGAAAAGCAAGCGAACGACCTTTAAGGTCCAGCTTTTAAAATAATATTAATTATAAAGGTGCTTACTATTACTACAATGAGTTATTTCATCAAGTTTCAATAGTTTCATTAATATTTTTAAGGTACGACCTGAGATTTACAATCTAGGACTCCAACTTAGATATGGAGCCCACGTGTCTAGATATAGCAGCCATATATATAAAAAAATATTAATAGAAACTAGTAGTTCAACTCAAAATAATGAGTATAGATAAAATTGGTTATTATGAATAAGATTGGAGATAATGTAAAATGAACAGTGATAATACGGATATGTGCATGAACAAGTATGGGTTTGTCCATACTCTCCAGTGGCAGGTATACCAATGATTGAAGCCATTTCCGTGCTTCCAAGCTCCAACTCTCATCACCAGTTTCCTTCGCCCCTACTCAAATTCCGACGTCGACGCCGATCAGTCGATGCATAGAAGTTTCCACTTTTGTTGGATCATGCATGCCAATACAGTCGATGCATATATGTTGGTTAATTACTCTCTCTGTTTCATGATTCCCAACAAAATGGTCGTCGTCTCTTTAATTAAGGTCATCTTAATTAAATCAATGCAAATATTTTTACTTTGACGATTAGCAAGTACTACTACATAATAAGGTTGATTCCAGTACATAGTAAGGTCGGTTCAGTAGGTTAGTTCATCATGCAAATTTAGAACTACGTAATAAAATACCATATTTTTCATAGAAAATTGCTAGTCAAAGTTTAAGGACCCATCGTGAATGCCTTCAGTGTCTTATTACCAACTATACTATTTTTTTCTAGAAAGAAGCAGTTAGTATATATATTCAGGGGATAAAAAAAACTTGAACTATAAGGGGTAAAACAGCCCTCGGCCATTGCATTAAAAAGAAGACCTTCTCACGCAGGTAAAAAAAAAAACCTCGAACTCCTGCCCCACCCAGACACAACGGCACCGTAGCCCATGTGAGACGACCACGACCGGGGCCGAGCTTTAGACCTATGTTTTGGCCGTAGGACAGACGAGAGGATTTTTTTAATCTCAGCCTGAAATTCGCTCCCACGGGAAGTCGAACCCAGGATCTGAGAGTGCCAAAAACCCTTTGGCTATTCGGAGGATCAGAGCATGCGATTTTCTGTTGGTTAAGTTGTCTATAAAATGCAGGTGGATCACAGAGTTTATATATCCCTGGGTACTAGCTAACCTTGTTTTGATGATTCCCAACCAGGCATGCTTTTCAAATCAGTAGAATATTTACACCTCGTCTGATCCGCGGCTTCTTGGAAAGTTCCGATCGATCATCCCTGTGAGTACGTGCTCTGATTATTGTATCAGACTTGACTGCAGACAGCTAAAGTATAACGACGAAGTTGTTTAAGACTTTGCATCCAAATGAACGACAATGAAGACGACATGCTTCTTTTAGTTTATTATTGTTTGTTTATCTAATTCTAATTAGGTAATGGACGTCACACGTTCTTGCGTTCCTACAACTTTGAGGGATGCATTTGGCCTTTAGGGAAACGATAGATATTAGTAACTGGTATGTGCCACAGGGATTTATAGTTTCAGAGAATGAAATTAACTTTCAACATTCTCGAACACTAATCACCATTATAAATGTCATTTCTATGGATGATTGGTAACACGATCACTACCTCTTAAAATGGAGGACCATTTCCATGGGTGGCGGCCGGTAACACACTAACACAAATTAAAATCGCTCTTAGAAATCGATGATTATATTCTATGGTTTTCTTGTTTTGGTCTTTAATTTGTTTTTCCTCTCCTAATAACATTATTTTAAAAGCAACACGCCCTGATGCGGCCTTCAGAGGAAGCCGGGCAAACCGTGCTAGTATGGTCCTAGCTTACATAATTGGGTGACTTTCCTGCTAGGTCCTAGCTATCTTTGTCAGAGTAATACAAACAACTGAACAAGAGAGAGATCAGCGTGAGGGACAAGTTGATTGATCAGAAATTCTTTGGTAAATTACCTAGGAGTTCAGGCACCGGCATACTTTTTAACAAGTCCTCCTCTAGCTACTGTCCTACACTCCTACTACATGATCATTGTTGCACAATCCTCTGTGATTCCATAAGTAGCTTTCACTGGAGAATAAGTTTAGCTTTCATATACTAATTAACTACACTTTGTGGGATCGGCTTTGGATAGATGATGCGGTACTGAACTTCTATTCCACATTTCTTGGATGCTTTCGGCAATATTTTCCATCGGTAGTTTGGCATGTACTTTGGTCCGAAATTCACTTGGAATATGCTGAAAGGGTCGACTGAATCAGCTACTCTCCAGGCAGGCATCCAATGCAAATAGGTACGAGACAATTTACGCTTGGTGAAGCTGGCAACAGGATGCTTGGAGGCTAGCCAGTCTTGGGATATATAGTTGAGCATGACCTATACATCATATCCTTTTCAAAGTACAGCCAACGCCAACTAACCAAGATAGACTAGATCAACGTGAGCAAAAAGTTCACCAATAATGTCCATTTGCTTAATTACTTTGGAGCTAAGTTGGTGAAAGCCTGAAAGAGATGAAAGGAACATACACATGTAGATGTTGTAAGTAGCTTTTGCCAAGATCTCCTTTGGAGTTGTGAGGAACATACATATACATATCCGAGGTTGTAGTGATTTACAGCTATGTGTGCTGATGCAGATGTTGTGATAATTTTTCACTTTTGTATCTAAAAAGAGGAATTTGAAAACGATCGGCAACTTTACTTAGTATTAAAAAAAATGTCATATCAAGAAATCCACAGTTTGAGAAAGATATATTACTATTACACGGTGATTTGGAAGGATCAAAACAATAGTTAAGAGCTCCCCATGCATGTCCCTTTCGTTTTCTCTTGAAAAGGAAAGGAAAGGAAAAGGAAAGGAAAGCAACTCTGATGATGTTAACAGGCCCGGTGGAATTTAGTTAAGAGAGGAGAGAAAGAGAGTGATGGTGATACATAGATGCACACAAGCAGAAGCTGCTGGCGTGACGGCCTCTCTCTACGACCAGACGACTTGCATTGTCCTCTCCAGGTTCAGTTGCTTGTGGAAGAGATGTTGGTGATTTGGATGTGATAGGCCGGCCGGCATGTATTCTGCAGGTTATATATTAGCTACATAAACCAAATTAAAACCACCACCAAACTCATCGGTGAAAAAGAGATGAAAGGAGCCAAAAGCAAAGCAAATACCGCTTTCGTACGGAGGAGATGTGAGTGCCGTACGGAAATTGAAACATAGAACCGTGTGAGTCAGTTCAATTTTAAGTTTTTTTAAAGAAAAATGGATTACTGGAAGTAGATTCTTGGTTAAGCAAATTATGAGTAGGCTGGAGGCTGTCTAGCTTGTATCTTTCTCCTAGCATCGCCTGAATGTCTGAATCTCTGCATAACACTAGTTTACTACAGATCGATATTGCAGTTCGGAATTGAGAAATCGATCACACAAACTGTATGCAGTGGGATGGATGAAAGAAGCAAAATAGCAATAATAGCTCAAGATAGTTTATATATATGTTTGTTCATTCATCCGAAAGGAATCCATTTACCAAGAAAGTTGTCCATGTAACATGCTACAGGTAACTACTAGATCTCTCTGCCTCTGAATGTCAATAGTTAACCTGAATCCGAAGGAAGTATTTGTCAGTTAATCTGAATCTGAAGGAAATAAAAGCATACCAAAAAAGGTGTCTGTGGAGATCTCTCTCCGATTGTTTAATCTGAATCCGATGAAGGGAATAAATTAAGATAGCAGTTGTACGGTGTGTGTATACAACATGGTAAAAAAGGTAAATCATGTACTGCAGCAGCATCAGGTGATCTCCGATCATGGTCAGTGCTAGAGGCTGTGTTCGGTGAAGCTGAAGTGCTGTAGATAAGCGCTGAAGTGCTGTAGAAGTGCTGAAATCTTGTGAGAGAAAAATACTGCTGAAGTGCTGAAAAATAAGCGCTTATAAACGCTTATACCCTCAACCGAACGCAGCCAGAGTTTTCAACCTGATCTATGCCATCGGCATGTCTACCGAAAAGATGGGCTGGGACAGCTCATGGATCTACAACAGGCCATCAGGACCGGTTTCTAATGAATCGATTAAGGTGATTAAGAGAGAGATGGTGTGTCAGATGTGTGTGGTGTGATGGGCAAACAAAGAAATCCTATGGTTGTTATTTCTCTGTATCTCTGCTCCTTCATGTCACTTTCCGTTTTACATAGTAACATCCGGCAGCCCAACGATATACTGTGTTTCACAGCACTCTCATATAGAACTTCATCTTTTTTTCACACCTTGTCGAACAGTCACAGTATTCATTAGTGAAACAAGATTAATTCATATTCGAGCAAAACACACCACAGATCCCTAACTTTTGGCCGGTGTGTCATTTAGATTCATCACCTTTGAAAGTGCAGTTTTAGGTCCCTAACCTTTGCTCTGTGTGTCATTTAGGTCCATCAACTTTCAAGGTGCAACTTTAGGTCCCTTAACTTTGCATGCAGTTCACCGGCAGTCTATTTCTACTGTAGCAGTGACATTACCTTATTGTTTTCTCTAAATTTCTCCCAAATGTGTGCAATAACTTGAAAAAGTTCCAAAATAAAAGTTGTTCCAAATTTTATGCTCTACAACTTTCCTTTTTAAACTATTTTCAGATTCTATATAGTTTTTAAAATTTTGAATTGGGGCTAAATTGGTCATTTGAATTGAGGTTTGCAATTCAAATTTTTATTTAACAACTTCAAAATATTCAAACATAGAAGTTTCTCAAAATAATAATATCTACAACTTTAATTTAAGACTTATCACCAAATTATTAATATTTTTGAAAATAGGGTTTGAATTCAAATGCAAAGTTTCAAATTCAAACCCTATTTTCAAAAATATTAAGAATTTAGTGATAAGTATTAAATGAAAGTTGTAGATCTCATTATTTTTAGAAACTTTTATATTTAAATATTTTGAAGTTGTTAAATAAAAATTTGAATTGTAAACATCAATTCAAATGACCAATTTAGCCCAAATTCAAAATTTCAAAAACTATATAGAATCTGAAAATAGCTTTAAAAAACAAAGTTGTAGAGCATAAAATTTGGAACAACTTTTATTTTGGGACTTTTTCAAATTATTACACACATTTGGGAGAAATTTAGAGAAAACAAAAAGGTAATGTCACTGCTACAGTAGAAATGGACTGTCAGTGAACTGCATGCAAAGGTTAGGGAGCTAAAGCTATATATTCAAAGGTGATAGACCTAAATGACACACAAAGCAAAGGTTATGGACTTAAAACTATACTTTCAAAGGTGATGAACCTAAATGACACACCGGCCAAAGGTTAGGGACCTGTGGAGCATTTTGCTCTTCATATTCCAAAAGCTACAATATACTTTTACAAGATAGAGACACCATCCTAATCAAATACATCCCTATCCATACTACTAGCCATAACAATTGTATGATCATTGTTGGGTAAAAAAGTTGCGCGCATAGCGTCCAACTGGTTATCTCCATGCTGAAGAGGTTTGTTATCCTACAATTGTACACTGGGAACTTCGTTTTTCCACTCATGAACTGAGGATGGGTTCCATAAATTTGGTGTCCCCCAATGCCTCAAGATAAATAACTAAACTTGGATATAATAGATATTTTCAAGAATACCTTGATGCATAGCTACTGTACTAAAAGCAGTTTGCCTGCTACTTGTATTGCAAACATCTTACCCTACAAATGCATGCATTATATATTCTGTCTTGGTACTCTGCATTTTCAATCCAACACCTGGTAGTTATGACATTTACCATGCCATTGCTATGAAAAGTTAATGAGCACTGTCATGCATTTCATCTTGGTCTCAGTGACAATTTTCAAGAGAGTTCATTAATTAGTTTCTTATCTGATGAGCAACATGACTGGTTGCTCCTCAGCCTACACAATACTTGTCTTTATCCATAATACTATCATGCATACAACGTATTAAATAGCCAGCTATGGTCTATATCAGGTAGCTTTCCCAAAAGCTAAGAAGGCCATAGCGGGCTAAATACTAACTAACATCATTTAGCAGCTAAGCAAAAAAAAAACATGTCAAACATAAGGGAATTTTATACATAAATTAACATGGAAGATGAACCAGTAAGACACTACAAAAGTACAAATATCAGCTAACTAGTGGCAGTCTCACAAACACATTAGTTCATACATCACACACATGAGTCTAAAGTTCAAACATATTTTTGTAGACATTATAATTGCTAACTAAATAGAGTCAGATAGGCAAAAACAAACATAAAGGCATGGAGACATGGTATCCTGTCACCGCTTGCCGTGATGCCGCTGCTCACCAGTCGAAGCCACCCGCCAGGCCACCATGAGTCACCGGTCGAAGCTATCGCTGCTTGCAGGTCCCAGCAGCAACCGTAGCAGTCGCCAGGAGTCGCCCATTGCAGCTGCCTGCCGTGTTCATCGATCAAGCAACCACCGCCTGCCACAGCTGCTCGCCAGTCGTGCCCATCCGCAGCAAGAACCCACTGCCCTGCCTTTCTTTTTTTTGTGAATTAATGGCTCAAACAAACTTAGCAGATTCTAATGACCTATGGACATACAACAATGGAGCAGTCAACTTCAAAGCTACCTCAGTATACAAAAATTTGATTGGCCACCAAGTGATTGATCTGGTCTTCAAGTGGATTTGGAAATCTCTCTGCCAACCGAAACAAAAAGTTTTTTGTTGGCTTCTACTGAAGGACAGGCTTAAGCACAAAAAAACATCCTGAGAAGGAAGCAATTTCACCTTGACAATTTCAACTGTGATATCTGCTCCAATAATATTGAAGAAACAGTCCAAGCATCTTTTCTGGCAATGTCCATTTGCACAACAATGCTGGGGCTCACTAAACTTACACATAATCCAGGGGATGATCAGTTTGAGAACATCAAGGCCTTTAAAGTTCAACTACACTCACAATTCTTCATGACAGCTATCATTGCAATGTTATGGACCTTATGGAAAGTCAGGAATGAATTGATCTTCAACAACAACCAAATTGGTCTACAACAATGCAAAAACTTATTCCTGCAGGAACTCGGCCTTATTTCGCTGCGGGTAAAAGACAACATCAACGAAGATTTCAATCAATGGATTCAACAGCTTCTCTAGACGCCTGCCTTCTTTTAATTTTCTTTCATAGTTTCTTTGTGTCATGAGCTGTTTTGTTTTTCCTTCTTCGTAACCTTATTTGTAACCCTCTTGTAAATGCCTGCCTTAATTTAAATGTAAATTTCTGTAAGGGCTCCAGGCCCCTCTAGTTCTTTCAAAAAAAAACTGGATGGGGGGGGGGGGGGGGGGGTTGTTCCCCACGTGGCACATATGTGTACAGTTCGGAGGTGGTGGTTCATGGCCTTCACATTACAGAGTCAAAGAGAAGGCAGGCTCTAGGATGCCAATGGCAACCTGACTCGGTACAGCTAGGCTTCACTCTTGCAGGATGATATAAGCTGTTGCAAGTTTAGAGCTTCATTCCTGAAAATTATTCTGTTTCTTTCGTTTTCACGCAGCTGCCACGTCTGACTCAGAACTAATGGTGGAGTTATGAGTGATTATTAACATCGTCTAGCTGGATTATTATAGACCATTTAGTACTAATCGGTGATATTATTAACCGAGACTAAAGGTCCTCTGTGACCCATAAAACTTGTATGTGACTAATGCTCCATTAGTCCCGGGTTCAATTCTAACCGGGACTAATAATGTAGTGAACATAGACCTAAGCAAATTAGGTTTGATCTAAGTGCGTTGAGTTTTAGCCCGCCCACGAACCTTAGTGGACCTGAGCATAGGCATAGACCTCACTAGCCAGAATTTTTTTCTCTCTCGGCCTAAGCCCTTCCTAAAATATTTATTTTAGCTGTTTTATACTAAAAACTTCACGGACAGCCCGTCCAGGTCTTTTTTGCTCATCTCAAAAAGATGGATCCGACTCACCCAGTTAGACGGTCATGGGCAGGATTATTTCGGCCCAAAATAACCGATCTTTTTTTTTTTTGGCCCGACCCAGTGCTTAAATCTAACTGAATCGAAGGTTGTTCTCCGCTAGTGTTACGATGGGAGCCGGTGAAGGTGCATTATTTAGGCTATAGAATTTTATTATTTCGATATGTATTTATAGTGTAAAAAACTGAATCATGTCGAGATGGATGGGAAGAGACAAGGATTGCGAGATCAATAATGTGAAAGGGAAAAAAAAAAATTGATGCATACCGGCCGTTTTCATCCACTCTGGGTGTATATATACCGGCACTGGATGGCTGACGCACCCCAACACTTTCACTCCACGTACATGTTAAATAGCGTCAGATCAGTTCTGGCTCGAAACGGCCTGGGACGAAGACAACCGAACCTCGCCTTACGGCCTTAGGCGTTTACAATTACCTGGGCTATGCATGAGTCATGACGCCAGCATGGCAGTGCTGGGCAACAATTTATGTACGGTACGGTACGGTACATACACATGCACAAATGCTGAGATAGGAAACAGGGCTGCTCCATGCATGACCGTGCACGTACGCACAGGGGGCGGTGAACGTCCGGTTCATCTGCAAGCGACGAGTTTCTGCGTGTGGAAAGTTATTGCTGATGGAGTGATTGGTCAGGGGTGCTAATTTGTAATTTCGATGATCCAGCAAACTGGGATCCAAACATCAGTATGCTCGATTGGTTTCAGAATTTGAAGGACTCTGCTTTCAGTTCCAGAATCAAAGGTCTCTACACTGTCACAGTTCCTAACAGTTTGGACACTGTGCAAACTGCAAAGAGAGAAATGGTAGGACCTTTGCCGTTTCTCGGTGTTTCCATGACTCTGTTGCCGGGAAAAAAAAGACCCTGATAGAGAATGGACGACTCAGCAAACAACTTGACAGTTGACACTCGACAACCGTAAAGACTCCGGGAGTGATGGATGTCACAATTTGTGGCAGTTAGTAGTTTACGGTCGTTCTCATGGAGCTTGTATTAGTCAACCTGGCTATTGGCTACACTGTAGTAGTAGCTCCGCAATCTCTGATGGGCATGGGCCGGTGTCAAAAAGCTAGTACAATATATCGTTCTGTTTCTAAAGAAAGTGTTGAGCAGAAAAAAATGTAGCAAGTCTGGTCTTAATGTAACCATGCACAACAAACAAGTGTATACGTACATTACAAAATAAATAAATAACAAAAGCACAGATTGATGATGAGTATATTAACTTACTACAGTACGTAATTTGCGTCCATGCATGCATGTTCACTAGCGTTTACTGCCTGCTACTCTACTGCAGCTGGAGAGGAAATGCAGTAACTTAATTTAATTTAATTACTGTTACTTACTAGTAGCAACAACCAGGCATGCACGCGAAAATTAACAAAAGCTAGAGAGCACAACATGCACGACGCAGAACACCTCCGATGGCAGGAGCAAAATGCACAACACGTGACATGTGCATGGCCATCTCTTCGTCATCAGCGAGGAGACGACGCACCGGCAGCGCCGCCGTCGGCGACGTCGACGGTGGTGGTGCAAGCGAGGAGGCGGCGGAAGATGGCGCGCACGGCGCCGCAGGACGCCTCGTGGAGCCTCCTCACGACGGCGCACCCCTTCTTCTTCTTCCTCCTCCGCCGCCGCCGGCTCTGCTTCCTGCCGCCCTGCTGCTGCAAGCTGCCACGGATCCCCAGCACGTCGCCGTCGTCCTCCCTGCTGTCGTCTCTGCTCTCGCCGCCGCGCGCAACGCCGGCGGCCGTGGACGACGACGACGACCCACCGCCGTGCCCGTGGAAGAGCGGGAAGACGGCGGCGGTGCCGCGGTCCCTGACGCGGCCGAGGCAGGCGATGGTGCGCTCGGGGACCGTCTCCTTCCTCTTGGAGAAGGTGTAGCTGCGCAGGTACATCTGCCGGCACGAGTAGCTGTCCACCACCCGGGGGCTGCCGGCGCAGCAGTACCCCGCCGGCGCCGCCGCCAGCAGCTCGCCGCTGTTGCTCCGCCGCATGCTGCCGCTGCCGTTGTAGTGGCCGTAGTAGTACGACGACGCGCCGGCGGCGCCGCCGGGGCTCTCCTGCCCTCCTGCTCCTCCCTGGCGCCGCGCCATGGCCACCGACTTGACGAACTCGGCGTCGGACTCCGGCCACTTGTACAAGCTCACGTAGCTGGCCCGCCGCACCGGCACACGCGCGTCCACGCACCCGATCGCCGCCTTGCAGCTGCACCCTGCCGCCATTAATGGCGTCCGCCGTCCGTCGTCGTCCCAGCTACTCCGATCCTGTGCTCGATCAGCTACTTATTACAACTAGAGCTTACTGATCTGGTTGCATCTGCGTCTGCCGGTGATCGCTGTCAGCAGCAGCTAGCTGTGGAAATGGGTGTGGGTGTGTGGGGTATATAAGGGAGACAGGGAGACAGCGACTGGACGACATGGGCGCCATGTGAGGAGGGGGTAAAAGCTGGAGGTGGAAGAAGGAGAGGCCTTGGCTTTGGTTGCAAGGAAAGGTGCTGCGATTTTTGCCGCGGGAATCATATCATATGGCATCATTATATATCATGCATCGTGGTCTCACTCTCGTGCAGTGCAATGAGTAGTCAAAATGTGAGGCCTTCAGCAGCTCTCCTGAAATTAAAGTCTCAATTGATAATCCAGTGCAAAGGCGCGAAATAATGTCAGAAACCTGACATGAAGTAACTTGTATGACAACTCATCAGTTTGGTCACATTTTCCGTTCTGAGGATAGAGCTCAGTTTGGACAATGGGTTGCTAACTTGTTATTGTTCGTGGTTTGGCAGGAATTTGGACGTGAGGTTCATTATTAATCATGTCATTATACGTGGCGTGCTCGACCTCATTTCATTCTGTCAGGAAGAGAGGAAGGTAGCCTACCATGTCAATGTATCATTGCTACATATAAGCTACGTATTTCAAAATCTGAGTTGTTTTGGTTTTGTCCAAAGTCAAACATCGCTCGGTAGATAGAAGAACATAGTAGTAAACATCTATGAATTTGGTCAGACATTAAATTTGACTTAGAAATGCAATCTCGAAAAACTTTACATTTCATAGCAAATAAAATGAGGTCATTTCCATGCATATGGCAGTATGATCAACCCTTGCCTGACCAAGCAATTGGGTGGATCCGCGTGTTGAGCTCGAGGAAGACAGCTCGACAGAGGCAAGAGCGTGCCTGGTGGATGGAAATGATTGTATTGAAACCTGTGGTTAAGGGCTCATGATGGGCATGTTCAGGGTGCGTATTCCGAGGGACACGTCGCTTGCTGTTAACAGATAGAACTACTATACTCCTAATAGCCTACTATATAGCTAGTGGGACTGTAATTAGGGACAGGGTAGTATGTTAATGCTAGTGATTTATAGGATATTTATAGGATGGTAGTGGTAGCTGATGTTGCACTGGGCCATTTGACTCTGCCTTTCATGTATCAGTATTCAGTAGAAAAAATGTGAGGTGAGGCAGCAAGAAAGTGACAGGACACAGGTGCAGCATGGCAAGAGAAACTCAGCAGTACTGAAACTGAAAGCAACAGGTCTCTAGCTGAACACTGAACAGTAGAGTAGCACACGTCCCTCTTGAACACTGAATGTGAATGGTAGAGTAGCTGCACTGAGCTTGAAAACTCTGCACCATGGCTGCGTTCGGTTGTGCTTATAAGCGCTTATAAGCGCTTATTTTTCAGCACTTCAGCAGTATTTTTCTCTCACAAGATTTCAGCACTTCTACAGCACTTCAGCGCTTATCTACAGCACTTCAGCACAACCGAACGCAGCCCATGAGCTGGACACTTGTAAAACTTCAGCTTCCTGCGAATTCATTAGTTAGTTTATTTGTTTGTTCAGAACGAAAAGGCAATAGCCAATGGGCAGGTCCAGTTACGAAAAGGCAATAGGCAGGTCCAGGTTGTGATGTATAGTTGAGCACTAGCAAAGTGACCGAAATGATCGGTTGGCCTTTTCAGTTAATCATAATCATTTTGGATCGATGGAAGCGTGTGAAACTGTTAGCGTGGTGGTGGTGATGGTGGTACTGGTGTGTAGTGCTAGATTACAAAAGGAGGCCTTTTCGTTACCAGGACAAGTCCTGTTGGAAATTAGATTATCCAGACCGGGTACCTTGATTTTTATTTCTTATTCATCACTTACAAGTGATTCAGGTCTACATCTTTCGACAATACTCTCTCCGTCCCATATTAGATGACGCTATGGGAAGCGTGCGGGTCAAACTTTCTAAACTTTGCCTAGATTTATAGAAAATATGTGCCACATTTTTATTTTCAAATAAAATTTGTTAAAAAATTAGATTTAAAGATCTTTCCAATAATACTAGTTGTGTACGATCGATATGAATACTTTTCAATATAAAGTTAGTCAAAGTTGAAAAAAGTTAACTTTTTGAGAAGCGAGAATGACATCTATTTTGGGACGGGGGGAGTATATGTATGGGGGACACATGCAGCAAGGATGATTCCCTCATCCCTGTTTGACACAGTAGGAAGAAGAATACGGCAGTAGCTTTGTTTTGTCAACAACTACTCAGCATGACACAGCATAGCACATATAGGGAGGAAATTAATATGAACAGATGCAGATGCAGGCAGTAACCTAACTACATCTCCCACATAAAATTGGCCTCATTGCCCTGCAGCATGCATGCAATCCTGGCTAGCTTGTTCATCTTGTAGGGGTCTAAATAAAGAAACAATAAACATCGTTTTACCTATACGAATGCAAAACAGGGGTACAGTAACTTTAACTGAAAATTTTTAAAATATGGAGATAACTCTATTTTTCGCCTTCCTGTCAACTATTATCTGTTTGATTTTGTCCATGCAACCCCAAAACTAACAATAATTTGTTTAAGAAAACAAACAATTTTCTACTTTGTTTAGAAAATGCAAATCCACATCTATAAAATCATCTAGATCGATGCTGGATAAATCCGTGGCAGATCGGTGCTTAAAGATTTCCAACTTTTGAGTTATTATTATCTGGCTAAAAACAAACTCAGATCAGTCTCGAACAATAGATTGAATTAAGTTGAAGACGACCAAAAATAGACTTTTCCTGAAAATATATTACCTATATACAGTACAGAGAGGAACTGTGAAGCACTAGAGCTAGAGGCTAAGCGGGTCAATCGCATCATCCTCATCACCACTCATCAGCATTCAGCACTGGGCCACTGCCCACTGGCATCAAGAGGTAACCACGGGCAGCACACTAGCATATGAGCTATCATTGTCGTCACTGCCGCATATGCAGTGTAATCACTCTGAATGGATCAGACGATCGTCAAAGGCAGCTAACCTTCCAGATCGAGATTAATTACCAGTCGACAGTCGTCAGTAGATCCATAAAACATGCATGCCCCTTTCACTATCCAGGAGGCCGGCCGGCAGGGATCGGAGCACGAGCCTGAAGACGCGCGTGGTAGCACAACTGCACAAGCAGCACTAATGTTCACTGGCGAGCTAGACAACATCATGACAGAGACAGGCAGCAGGCAGAGTATTCTGAACTTCATTCTCTGTTCCCTGCTGGTGCTCTCTGCTGGCGCCGCTAGCGCAGCTGTGGATTTCTTTTGTTTTTTCTACTTCTTCTTGTATACTAGTATGCAAGTCCTACCTTGACTCATACTGCAAGCAAGAGGGTGCGATGCAGTGTACTACGAATATATATGAGCATGAGAATATGAGGTATAGAGAGATCATCCCATGCACGCATACACACGTGCATACATTACGTTACGTACAGGGGCAACAATGTGCATGTGATGATATATATGTACATATAGTAGGAGTACGACGTACGTGGCGCCGATCCATCGGGCGGTGGAGGATCATCATTTTCATTTGCACGCACTGCTAGCTGCTAATCGGGCGACACTGCTGGTGGAATCATAATAGATCGATCCAGACCCATCGTCCATCACATGTGACATGCCAAGTGTGCTCTATTAGCTGCATGCCAAGTGTGCACGCATTATATATGGCAGTGATGATAGTGTGAACTGATGATGATATGCCTCTGCAGTCTGCACCAGGCTTCCAGAGTTTCCTTTCCATTATAATAATAGCACATTATAGTTTTGCTCCGTGCTAATACCTAGATAGTAGGAAATTTAGAAAGAAGAAGATAGTAAATAGTTAAGTATAATATGGTCTGAAAACCTTGCTTCCAGTTAGGCCCAGAGAGAACTACTATACTCTGTCCGATTATATATGGGCCGACCTAATGGACCCTATAAGCTTACTGACCCAGAGAGAAATACTGGATTTGTCTTGGGCCCACATAAGGGCTTCAGTGCATTGTGGGCTTACGATCCAAACAAAACTCTCACATGCGGCCGATAAAACTCTTTTTTTCTTTTCTTTTCTTTTTTTTTTTGGGGCAAAACTAAACACACGTGCACCCTTACTACACGTAACTACGTAAGTTGCCTGGACGAGACTGATCGTGTGCGTGCATTGATCTGAATCGAAATGGGGAAAGAAGAAAAAGCGATGAAAGCACCTAATTGACGTGCGGATCGGATCGAGCTGCCAAATTCAACGTGAAGAAATGGTAACTCGAAAAGGATCCCAAGGGATTAGGAATTAAGGACAGAGAGACAAAGAGGGAAAAGTTGGATCTATCTATCTATCTCCAAGCATAGCAAAAAGTCACCTACTACTACAAAAAAAAAAAAAAAAACAAAAATTGTGCTGTGCAGTGCAGCTGGCCGCATCACCAGTCGTCATTCAGTCATCACATCAGGAATGCGTCTGTCAGTTCCTTGATATCGGATCAAATTGGTCAGGTGAGTCAACAGTCAAGTCAATGCAGCATGCATGTATTGGTCGCGGTCGGTCGGGTCATCGTTCTCGTTCGGATTTTCCCGTCTGAACAGTGCCGTGCGTGCGATGCATACTGTAATATCTGAATTCTGAATTCTGATCGATGTCGGTCAGTTTGGGTTTGGTTGCTTGGTCGATGTCGGCCGCTGCGTAAAAAGAATGGCTCAGTTATGGGTTTGGATGTTCGTATGTAGCTGACTAAATTTTAGCCTCCGATCCGTCTCCAGTTGTGCACTTGTGCTGGTGTCTGTAGTGTAGGGATAGAGACCACGCATGCATGGCAAAGACTTTGGTACTTCGTCATGCTTCGTACGGCGAAAGACAAGAGCAAACTAAACACCACACATGTACGGCGAAATTATTTCCTTGGTCTAAAAAAAATGTCTCTCAGTTTTTGGCTCTTTTTTCCTAGAACTTGGCTATTTGGCCTTGAAATGGATTTTGTTTGGTTATTTGTAGTTTGGTGAGTTAACAGTGGTAAGTTTTATGCGAAAAGTACCATTTTGCCCCTATCACTGAATGGAAGAAATTAGGAAGTACGGGTGTTTCATATTGCTTACCATGAATAATTTCGTAAAACAAGCACATGATTATTTTGAAGCATAGGATCAATATTTTTTTTATATAATTTGTAAAGCTCAAAACGTGGACATGGTCCCTGTGTTGTGTGTGTGTGTTTCTTCATTTTTTTAATGGAACGTCACACGTGGAGATGGACCTTGTTGTGTGCCCAGCGGCCGTCGTTATGGGCCCAGAAAACGCACCTCGGGGTTACTGGCCCAACAGAAAGACATCGTTCTGGGCCTTCGAAACGGCTTCCCTCTGCATTGGTGTACTTTATGGCCCATCCATCAAACACATATGGACTGCAAGCACTACTACGTTTTCCAGTAGGGAAGGTTGTCCCTTGATATAATGCCATGATGTCGTAGTGTTAAATAAAACACTTTTTATAGAATAAAGTACATCATTTTTGTGGTATTATTATGAACATGTAATTTAATTCATCATAAATATATTTTTATAGTACATCAGTTTGGTGTTATAATTATTGCTACTCTTAGCTCTTGACAAACTTAGTCAAACTTTAATTAGTACAATTCAAACAGGGACTAGAATTTTGTTATCTTTTTTTTTTCTGGACATAGATAATATTTAGATGAAAGCTCCACGTTACTTACCTCCATTCTACAAAGAATGTAATTCTATAATAGTATTGAGTCGAAGGCTCTATAAGTTAGGCCAAATTTATAAAAAGAAATATATCTTTACATTTGTCATGAAATATAATTTTAAAAAAGAGCTCATTTCTCAATTTTCACAAAACCCAAAAGGCTGTCGAACTGAACCTGGCCGTTTTTTTTGTCAATCCTCCCTTCAGTCTCTATTTATGGGCCGTTTGGTTTGTGGGAAATGAGGGGTGGGATAGGGGATAGGGAAATAAATGAATAGGCTATGATTTAATGAGACATGGGAATTGACAGCTATGATACGTTAATAGCTATTCCTAACCCTATCCTCGTCCCGATCCAAACAGCTCCTTTAAGTCATAGACATGTTGGTACTATCTTCGTCCTTAAAAAAATAGCACATTGTCCTGTTTTATTATCTTTAGGTTTGATTAATTATAGATAAAAAATTAATATTTATGATGCAAAAATTCCATTAGATTAATTACGAAATGTGTGTTCATAATAAATTAATTTAGAAATTGAAACCATAAATGTGGATAGTATCCACTGTTAAATTTGTTCAAATGTGAACCACTCTAGGGCCCGTTCGGTTCCAGGAAATCATACCCTGGAATGATTTCTTCCTAGATTGGTCGGCTAATTTATATAACTTTTGGTCAGTTGGATCCATTCATGGCTGGATTCCGGGCTAACCCAACGGACCCTAAACTGGCATCCAAACCATAATTGTATTCTTTCTATTTTTCTATAAAACCTATAGTAAAAAGGTTGATGAGATATACAGTAGTTCAAATCATCCTTTGGTTTCTCAAGACTGGTGGATGTCTACCATTGGTCATCACACTTTGCGTCACCACTGCTTCAACAAGCAGAATCGAATGGGGGAAATAAAAGGCGATGACAGCACGTGATTGACGCGCGGAGCTGGCAGTTGAAAGTCGATTTGGGGGTCAAGTCAAGGAAGCAAAGCCTCATCTTTAAAATTCCTATATTATCTATCCATCTAGTACTTCTCTGTAACTCCAATTCCAACCAGGTCACCTATAATAATAAACCAAAACACCGAAAAAAAAAAAAACCCAATCTCATCAGGTGTTGTCAAAATCATCATCATCACGGTCATCGCCTGCTGCGTTAGTTTCTCCTTGATGTGCGGCAGCCGGCAGGCAGCTTTTCTTCCTCTCCTCCGGTGTCTGTTCAGATCAAATTTTCAGTTGGTCCGCCGCTACAGAACACACTCCTACAGGAAGTCAGGAAGTAGCTGGAGCTGGACTACTTGGACGGCCTGACGGAGGTAGCCTACACAATCTTGGACTTGGCCACTACTGCCTGCCTGCCTCTCAAATCCCAGTCGGCCACACCATCTCCGATCTGCCGTGTACTAGACCAACCACACTCATCGTCCTCTATTTTTTCCTCTATACATTCTAATCCTCAAGATTCTCTCCTCTATACTCGTTTCTCCCGCACTCATTCATCCTCTATATCCCATCCTCTATCTAGTGGGACCCATATGTCATCCACTATATCTCATCCCATCCCCCCACACATTCTCTCTCTCCCCACCCCATCCTTCCCTCCCGGCGGAGCTCGTGCCCCTGGCGGCGGAGCTCACGCTCGGCCCCGGCGGTGGAGCTCGCGCCCCCACGGCGGCGGAGCTCGCGCCTCCACGGCGGCGGAGCTCGTGCTCGGCCCCAGCGGCGGAGCTCGCGCCTCTACGGCGGAGCTCGCGCCCCCACGCCGGCAACCTCCCATCTCCCCGTTCTGTCTCTCCCGGTCCCACGCGGGCCCTGCACGCGCGCGTTGCGGACGTCCGCCATGGCTGTATTCTTCCCGGACGAGCGCGGGTTGTGGACGGCGTAGCGGACGCCGCTGCAGCTTCTCCCGTCCGACGTGGAGTCTGTATGTTCGTTTAGCGGAGATGGAAAAGGACCCAGTGCGGTTGGTCTAAGTCTCACACACAATGCCAGTGGCAGCCAACATCGTTCCATACGCACCTCAAAATGGTACCACACATCGCGAAGGTTGTCATCACACATAACTACAGCTCCATACACACTTTTCATCCATAGCTAGTTTGGTTAGTTGCCGCATCGTGTATGGGTGACAGGCGTACATCAAAGATCATCTTGACATGTTTGGCAGATCTAGAAACGTATGTTAGAAAGGACTCCTATTCTTTATTTTCAACATCCCTACTGGCTGTACACAGTGATTATAAACTCGTAACGGGAGCTAAGGAGGGGGCTCCAAACATTTGGTGGGCAGTAGCCGGGGTTCAAGCCCCGGTCCATCCGTTGCTAGATCCACCCCTGTTTCCAACTAGATGTTGAGCATGAGTCATTCATATGCTTATAACTAGGTCTTAGTATCAGAGCTATCCAAACATGGCCTTCACGAAAATATATATGGCCTGAGCCAACAACCCGATCCGATGATTTTGAACCGTAGTGGTTAGGACTTGATATAATTTAGGAACTGGTGGATCGAAACTCGAAAAAATTGCAAGGTTAATCCTGAACTAGAATTTTCGGCTGCTATGTGTTGGCAGGGGGGGGGGGGGGGTGCGTATTGGTGGGTTGTGTTAACAACAATCACTGTTGGAAAACGACCCCTATTACCATTGGAAAATAATCCGGTAGTGGCCAAGTGGCAACTCCTATCACTGTTGATAAAGTGACAAGAAATATGTGTTTCTTAGATTCGAACTTGAGACCTCAACATCCACGTACTCACAAGCAAATGTACCAGTTGAGCTACGTACGCGAATTATGTCTATATAGCTGACGTTATTATTTTAACTATACATTTTGAAATTTTAAATTGTATATTCGACACTCAAAACGATATTAAATGGAAAACTAGTTAACAAGTTGTATATCTAGTTGAGTACCACAACTTTGATGTTGACTTCATCTCCATTCCACATTGTTAATCATGTCAAATTCGATCAAAGAACCTATATTGAATATTTGGAGCTAAATCATCTCAATTTAAAAGTTGTCAACTACAAAGTTTTAGATTACTTTAAACTTTGGAATTTCGACGCAAATTTTATCTTATATTCTGATCTCTCATATGAAAATGTATTTTGTTTTTTTGTCCAAGACAGCTATCATTACAAGTTCAAGCACAAACATGAGCCTATTTCTGTTCATTCACGAACCAGTAGGGATAGCATAAACTTCTGAATGAGTGTTTTATCCATATGTTTTATCTCATTATATGACATCTGGGAACAACGTCATAGAACAACTTGTCGAGACTGTTCTTACGCTCATTATATGTAATTAAAAGCAGATCGTTAATTAGGTAACAGTTGGATAGTACTAGGATGCAATTAATAATGATCGGTTCATGCATGCAGTTTAACAACGGTCGGCCGGGGTGATTGATTGGGCAGGCCGCCGTGCAACCCGGACTGACTATGTACCGTACTACAGCTAGGGTTCGTCGATCTGCCGCCTTGATCGAGTCAAATCATCACTAATACTCCAATGCTCTGCAAGCAGTACGGTACGGACCAAAGACGACTCTTTTGCACACTGTCCGGTCACGGTCAGTAGTCAGTCCTACTTGGCACAGTAGTAGTACTCCTCTCCAGCCTATTAATTTGGCATGCATGCTAGCTAGCTAAGATTAGGAGTACCATTATTTTATTATTAATATAATGTAAGAACGCTGCGATTATTGTGACGCAGCAAACAGGGACGGCAGCCGAACATGTGCAATTGTGCATGTCATGTCACGGGTGAATCAAGTCAATGCCGCATGCTAGTCCTAGTCTCAAGAGTCTGAACGACCAACGGTTTGGTTGCTTGGAACGAAGTGGTCGATCGATGCCGCTAGCTGCTAGCTGCAACCAATTCTGCAAAAAGTTCGGCAGGCTGGAGCTGAATTCGTGCCTCCGTTCGTGTGTCTCGTAGCGCTTCAGTTTGACCATCTCGGTTTCGTTCGTTTTCCGATTGTGCTGGAGGAGGAAGACGAATTTAACAGGACACAAAGATGGAATGGAATTAGCAAGGACCATGCATGCATGACAAACACATGCAGTTTTTTTCGGTCCTCAACTCCTGTTGCAGGGAGCAAGCAAGAAGCATCCAAGGAGCAAGCTATATGAAGCTAAGGACTGCTAGCTGCTGCAAGGTGCAAGCAACGACATGCACGTACGGCAAAGACAAGACGCACGGACTGCACATGTTCGCCGTATCAGATCATAGGATAAGATCGATGTGTGTGTGTGTGTGTGTGCGCGCCCAAATTTAAGCTTCGAGGCAACAAACTGCCATTTTTTCTCCCTGTACGTGTGTATCTGCGCGTGCCGGCGTGCGTGCGTTTTTTCCCCCACGTACTTTTCAAATTGTTGATATATATACACATGTACTTTACTGTATAGATATATAGACAAAAAGGAAAGAAATATGTGATGGACTTTCTGTGTGAAACCTTGAATTCATTCATCATTCAAACCGTGCGTCCCCCTGCCGGATTCCAAAACCCGTCTTTTCCTTTACCCCTTTTTTCCCCCCTATCTATACCAAATGTAAACATCTCTCTCATCTTTCATTGTGCCAACAAGTAAGATATACCGCTTTTCATTGAGAATCTAGATAGGAAAAAAAAAATCCACAATCCTAGTGTCTCATCAAAACGGTCTAGATTTTAGAGGGTTTCTAATTCACAACTTTTATAATCTTCAAATCCAATAAAATTCTTGTGATTTTTTTGTATTAAGATTCTCAGAGCCCCTTAGAAGTTAGAATTCAAACGGCACCATAATATGACACAGTTTTTGGAATTGCCTTTTAGCCATTTACTCATTTAATATAATTTCAAAGTATGTTATGATACGTTTATAATGATTGAATAGTGCATTTTTTAGTTTAAAATGTAATCATACTAAGTTTTGTTAGCTAAATTATTGGTCAAAGATAATTTTTTTTTAAAAAAAATATGAGGTGGCGCCTTGCTGCTGACATGTGGATCCATGTAAGCACAGAATCAAGACATTCTATGCATGATATTGGGTTGAGTGAACGACCATTTTAATCTAGATCACACACGTACAACTTCAGGTAGTCCAAAATAAAATTTTTTGGGACATTGAGGATCTAGATGACACCTCCAGATAACTTAATTTGAGCGTCGTTGGTGAGTTTTACTCTAACGCAAATGCTACGTGCTCGGACGAGGGTATACATGGATGTATCTGTATGGCTAAAATAAGTTGAAAGTAAAAGTCAAATGACGTGGTTTTTCTGCCGTTTTCACCCTGGCCTTGCACTGATATATGACAATGACATCGGTATATGTACTAGCTTGCTTTCTTTCTTTGTATGGAAATACAGAAACACTGGATCAGGCCAAATTATCAAATTATCCTGACCACGTTTTCCCCTTTATCTGTGTGCACCTTTTCAGAGAAGCATTTTCAGATAAGTGCTGGCACTCCTACCAAAACAGGGCGTAGAACACTGACATCGATATATATGTATATATATTTATTTTTCTCTATTGACCTGCCCCTGAACATAGTACGTATCTCGAGTCTGGAACCACACGCAGCAGTGACACTGACACGCACGAAAGATCAGTACAAATGTACAATTCACACGGAAAGAATCATAAACCATCTGCTGCGGGTCGATCGATATCGATTTTCAACCTCCCATCAGTAATCAGTCTTTTTTTTGTAATGGGTTTAGTTGGCTAGCTGGTGTCTTTACTAGTGACAAACTGACAAAACCACCGACCCTACATACCCCGTGTCACTGCGAAAGCAGCTAGCAGCTGAAGCAAGAGATAGATATCATGTTTAAAAAGTTTGGTTGGTTGGTTTGCAAGGCCTATCAAGAGGTAGCCCGAGAACGGGAGCAAGAACGCGGCAGCCAATGGCCACGAGAGCCGTGCAGGCATCAGATTTTTCTTTCCCTCATGTCTGACATACATATATATACAGCTAGAAATTCAGAAATTGAATTCAGATATGGGTGGTCGTCGTCGTCGTCCCGGCAGCTATCCATCTTGGCACTCATCATGCATGTCTCCTACTCCTATCTCTCTTTCTCACACTGCTCTGATCTCTTCTTCAGCAAGCTGCCTGTTCTTGGTGCTTGCCTACCCAGCGAGACAGCGAACAGCAGGCACTTTTTCTCCTTGTGGTGTCTGGATGGTTAAGCCTCTAAGGCCTTAGCCAGCCAACTCTGATAGTATCTATTCATACTGCTCCACTCGCTTAATTGGGTTTGCCGAACGACTTGCCTGAAGGGTTATTATCAGATTATTAGCAGCTAAAGAGAGGGAGGCCCATATATGCATGTCTTCTGACTTGAGAGCAACATGCCAAATGAAACCACTAGTCTTGGAGCGTTGCTTTCGAGACAGGTGTTTGACCACACATCTGTGTAGAGTAACATGTCGTGTACGAGACAGATACGTACGGTTGCTGAGGCCAGCTGGTTTTTCTTTTTCTTTCTTTGACAAAAAGTTAACAAGGCTGCTGCATATGTACAGTGTCTGAAACAAAGGAGGTGTCTGAATTGAAAACACTAGTTTCTCAATACATCGTCATCCGTCCTAATGATGCAGGTATTTGTTCTCGCTGCAATGCTCAATAACCATCGTCAGAAGAACTCAAGGAACCGAGGATGTATGGATGATCTGCACCAATCCTGCCACTTCTTATTTGTATCCAATTTGCTGTTATTTTTTTTGAACAAATATAATATTAAGGCTCTCAGCCTCAGCAGTCAGGACACGTGTCTCACTCTGACTAGCTAACCATCGATCAGGTAATTGACCACAAGCAAACACCTGACAGGAATGAACAAATGACTAATCGTGTATGGTGCAAAGGCGCCAAACCTTTGTATTCTGCACAAGTTAAGCTCAACTTGGAGCTTTTGTTCACGAGTGTCACTCACTCAGGGAGCAAACCCTCTTTCTTTTTCTCCTTTATTTACGGAGTCGCAGACCTACACCTACTTAAACTACACTAATTAAACACACATGAGAACGTTGCAATATCAAATAGGTTGCAATACCAGGCAAGCAGCCTATAAGGTTGGCAACGCTAGCTCCACAGTAGGCGCTATATTCTGTTTTCCAACAGCAATAAGGTAATAAGCGTAAGCTCTTCATGCTATTTATACGAGTGCTGGCAGCCTGGCATCGTTTGCTACTGCTTTTTCTTTTGAGAACATGCCACGTTGCTGGGTGCTATGCCAATCATATTTGGGGAATGTTGTAACAGACAATATGCATACATGATACAAGCATGTTAAAACACCGCTGCCATGTACAAATTCATCGATGCATGCAGTCATCATAGTAATTCGGTAATTCCTGGCGTGATACTTTTGAGAAATTTGCACACCAATCACCACGGATTCATTAGGCAATCACATATTTAAAAGAAACCCGTATATATTTTCTTAAAAAACCAAAAACAATAAGTTTTCATCTCAAGCTATACATTTGCTTCTGCATCACAGATATATTATATTTATGCAAGTTTCATCAATGAACCTAATAATTATAATTAATTAATCTACTTTCTCTTATTTTTGTTTCCAACAAGCAAGACGAAGTAGAACAGCGCCCTGAAGAAGAATCCCTAGACCACTGTGACCAGCAGGTTGAGCTTCACAGCCTCCGTCCGTCGACTCATTGAATTTGGTGAACTCCAATATCCCAAATATAAATAGCTTGATTAGGCACCAAAACCTTCTCAGAAATGCAAAGGTGTAGACAAAGAAAACACACATGAGAGAACATTTGCCATATCAGGTAGCCGCTTCATGCATCTAATACCAGGCTTGGCTAGCAGCATGTCTATATATATATATATATATATATATATATATATATATATATATATATATATATATATATATATAAGGTTGGAACGCTAGCTGCCTAGCTCTACAGTGGGTGCTATTCCGTTTTCCAACAGCAACAGGTAAGAAGCGTGAGCTCCTCATGCTATTTATATGAGTGCTGGCACCGTTTGCTGCTGCTTTTTCTTTAAAGAACACACCACACTGCTATGCCAATCACATTTGGGAATGTTGAAACAGACAATATGAAATATAGGCAAGCACATGTTTAAAGGAAACAGCTTATATATAATTTTCTTACAAAAACAATACATTTACATTTCTACTTCCTCTTGTTCTTGCTTCCAACGAGCAAGACGAGGTAGAAGAGTGCCCTAAAGAAAAACCCCCAAGCGACCGTGACCAGCAGACACTCCCACTTCCCAATGTCCGTCACCGCCTGCTGCGCCAGCACGTCGGCGCCGGTGGTGACGCAAGTGGTGGCGGTCATGTTGGTCCCAAGCGTGTTGCTGATGGCGTCGAGCACCTTGAGCTTGACGGCTTGCGTCATATTCCCAATGGGCGTGCCGTCGAACATCTCGACGCCGCGGGAGAAGCACCGGGACGCGTCGTCAAACTCGTTCTGCAGCACTGCCTGGTATGGGTACTTGACGAGCGAGAGGTAGTGGAACCAGATCCAGTAGTCTGGGATCCTGTCGCGGTTGATGAAGAAGCCCGAGAAGAGCAGGAAGTAGGCGAGGATGGCGACGACCACCGTGTACCCTAGCATGACGTGCGGCACCACGGCGGAGAGGAAGGTGACGAAGCCGCTGCCGGCCCAGAAGGAGGCGAGGATGATGAGCACGAAGAAGAGGAACGCCGGCGCGCCGCCGGCGAGCCCCACGGCCCAGAACGTGGTGACCGCGAACGCGAGCGACAGGAACACCAGCGGCGGGAACGCCACCACGGCGTTGGCCAGCACGTAGGATCCCCGGCGGTACGCGTTGTGCGCCGTCTCCCGCAGGTAGATGTGCCGCTCCTGCACGAACACCGGCAGCGCGTCGGCGCACACGTAGAACATGGTCGACATCGCCATGGCGAAGAACCCTAGCCGCTCCTGCACCCCTTTCGGCGTGTCGTCGAGCCGCCAGAAGATGGTCGCCAGGATGAACCCCGTCACCATGATCGTCCCCAGCCGCATCACGAAGAGCTCCGGCATACGACCTGTGTTCGTGAACGAGCGCTTGATCAGCACCCACACCTCCGTCCATGGCGGGTTCGCGAACGTCGGCACCGTCGACGACGACGACGACGCCATCACCGAGCTCCCCGCCACCAGCTTCCCCCGGGACACGCTCTCGGAGATGGCAAGCTCCAGCGGCATCAGCTTGTCGTCGTCCTGCTGCTTTCTGTTGCTGTCCTTGCCGTGCTGCCACTTGACGTTGAAGTCGGCGAGAGGGGCGGCGCCGTCGGGGTAGTCGCGCTCGAACTCGCGGATGGTGTCGAGGGCGAACTCGGCGGGGTTCTCGTTGTCAGGTATCGGGTTGCCGAACTCGGAGAAGAAGGGCTTGAGGCTCGCCGGCTCGCCGGCGAACACGGTGCGTCCACGTGAGAGCAGAAGAAGCCGATCAAGGATGCCGAGGATCCGCGCGCTGGGCTGATGGATGCTCATGATCACGACGCTGCCGCTGCGGGCGATGCGGCGGAGCACCTGGACGACCATGAACGCGGAGGCGGAGTCGAGCCCGGAGGTGGGCTCGTCGAGGAACAGGACGATGGGGTCATGGACGATGTCGGTGCCGATGGACACGCGGCGGCGCTCGCCTCCCGACACGCCGCGGTGGGCCTCGTCGCCGATGATGGTGTCGGCGGCGCGGGCGAGGCCGAGCTGGTCGACGAGCGCGTCGACGCGCGCGCGCTTCCGGTCGGCCGGCAGCGCCCGCGGGAGCCGGAACTCGGCGGCGAACAGCAGCGTCTCGCGGACGGTGAGCATCGGGTAGAGGAGGTCGTCCTGCATCACGTACGCCGAGATGGCGCGGAGGCGCCGCCCGTGGAGGGGCTCCCCGTTCAGCGTCGCGCCGCCGCCGTGGAGGCTGTCGCGCGCGATGCGGCCGGCGAGGGCGTCGATTAGCGTGGACTTGCCGGAGCCGCTCGCGCCCATCACCGCGAATAGCTCGCCGGAGCGTGCTTCCCCGGAGATGCCGCCGAGCAGCGTCTTGGTGGTGGTGGTGGTGTCGGAGGACGAGGAGGCCGCCGGCGCGGGGGCGTCGAGGGACGCGAGGCGGTTGCTGGGGCGGCGAGATGGGAGGCACGCGGCCAGGAGCCCGCCGGCGCCGCGCTTCTTGACGCTGTAGGAGAGGTCGGTGAAGCGGAGCACGTAGGGGACCGGCGGGAGCATCGGGTGGAGCTGCACGTTGTTGTTGCCGCCGCCGCAGGAGGCGGATGGCTCGTCGATGTCGACCACGACGGCGTGGTCGCCGGAGTTGGCTGCCGCCATCAGCGTGTGCACGAGCTCGGCGCGCTGTGGTGGTGGTGGTGGCGTGTCGCAGCGGAGACCTCGGTCGGGTTGGTCTGGGTCGACTCGGGCGCAGGCGCCCGTTGGCAAAAGCAGCTGGTTGGGTTTGGATTGGAAAGCGTGGCGTGGGCGCGTTTACTTATAGCAACCAAAGGAGTGCGGGCGCGGGGTGGCGGCTCGGAGTCGGTCTCGTGCTATGCTACTGGGCGGCGTTGGCGTACGAGTCGAGTCGGAGCAGGAGACCGGCCGTGAGTCCGGTCCCGTCCCGGCTTGGTTTGGTTTGGTTGGTTTGTTTCTCGTTCCCCTTCGCGGCTGTTTCTTTTTTGGACACGATTCCTCTGTGTAGCTCGTTTTACAGATGAGAGGAGAATGAGATGATGACGAATTGAGGACGGAACGGCCAGGTTGATTCACATTGACGGTTACTGTATATAGTTGGTTGTTTGGGATGACAATTTGGGTTTGGTAGCCAAACTTGTACTAAACAGCTCGAAAATACTAGTAGAATGCAGACATGCAGTTACGAAAATCGCATACTGAGGCATATGTATGGACCCCAAAAAAAAAAAAGATGTCAACGTGCTCCCTTGGTCTACTACCCACTGTGATTTCTAAATACCAGCAACTACCTGCTATACTGCGCTACGGTGGTGGGTGGGAAACCTGAGAAGAAAAAAAAAAAACCGTACTGTCCTACTCGCTGTAAAAAAATTCCGTACTAGCCTGGAGGAACGGGTCGTTGTACCTGTCACCGCTAGTCCACCAAGTCCATGTGAGCAGCAAAGAACTGCATCATCCAGGACGAACACGGCCTCTGTACCGCGACGAGACAACTGCAAAGTGTAACCGCTGGCGGGCAAGGACGAGCAAGACTCGGCCAAGCAGCAGCACAAGCCGGGCAACGACTCTCCCGTGCACCTATTATGCCACTCCATTCACTCACCAACTCCATTCACTCCATTCACTCACCACAAGGCATGGCCTAACTGTCCAGTTCCTGTAACTTTCAAACGCAGTATATCTGGTTGTATTGTTCAGGCCACAGCACTGATATGTTCAGTTCCTGTAACTTTCAAATGCAGTATATCTGGTTGTATTGTTCAGGCCACAGCACTGATATGTTCAGTTCCTGTAACTTTCAAATGCAGTATATCTGGTTGTATTGTTCAGGCCACAGCACTGATATGTTCAGTTCCTGTAACTTTCAAATGCAGTATATCTGGTTGTTGGCCACACCACCCATCAGGCAATAATATCAACATGGGACACAGCATGCGAACATTCACTTATTCAGAAGCAAAGCCAGCCCGAAGGCATCATATCATCCAAAGGAGTCCAAAGGAGAACAGTAACAGTCCTAGCTCAAAATAAGCAAAATAAGTCCACGTTCCAGAGAGGTAATACGATGCGGCAATCTTGTCTGTAATATTTGATAATAAAAATAGCTATGACGATAGAGCCTGCCCATTGCATCACGAAGCAACTCAAACTGGGGCCGGCAGCCTTCAGGGTGACTTGCTTCCTGTCGGGGAAGCACCACGGGCAGCATCATCTTCATCGTTGTTACCATTGTCCTTGGGGCTTGGGCTACGGTCATCCCTGGGGCTTGGGCTACGGTCACCTCTAGGGCTCGGGCTCCGCCCATCGGCCGCAGGGCTCCGGTTACCACCAGATGGGCTCCTGCTCCGGCTGTTCTCCCTCCCTCTGGGGCTGTCGCCACGGTCTGAACCATTGCCTTCGCCGTTATCCTTCGCGGGTGGACTCCTCATCACCTGATCCTGGGGGCTGCGGCTCCTTGGGCTCCTGCTTCCATCAGGTGTGGGGCTGCGCTCCTTTTCCTTTGCAGGTGGCGAGGCAGATCGCATGGGGCTCCTGCTGTAGCTAAGACTCCTTGACCTCCTATCATCACGGTCACGGCGACCTCCCCTAGGAGATCCAGACAGGGATCTAGATCGGCTGAGGATAAAAAAAAATGAAATATTAAAACAAAAACCAGATATGCAGATACCATAGAAAGTTGAAACACTATAAAAAAATAACCAACATAAACAAACAGCTCAACTGCACAATGAAAAGACATCATACCTATAGCTCCGGCTCCGGCTCCGGCTCGGGCTTCTGCTATAGCTTGGACTGCGGCCCCTTCCACGGCGTGGAGATGGGGACCGTGAGTAACTTCTTTCACGCCTGGAATATACATATTCATCAAGATCATTTTCAAGTAATCATACTGTTAAAAGATAGGCTACTGTTAAACAATTTATGTTAGAATAGAATCAGGCTGGAGGACAAGAATATTATATCAGTATAAGCACCTGACACTCCTAGGACTGTTCTGGCAATTTCTTTCGATATGCCCTCTTTCACCACAACGGTAGCATTTGTTTTTCCAGTCACCAGCCTTACAGTCTCTTGCCCAGTGGCCATCAATTCCACAGTTGAAACAACGACCTGTACCTGGTGGAGGGCCTCTGCCCATATATTCACGTGAGCCACCTGGACCACGTGGTACCTGCAAGCGCACAAGTTATACACAAGATTGTAAGTAAATCCAATATCAAAACATACATGACAATTTGAGTGATAAAAAAAAGGAAGATAAGAATTATAATCAGTTCATTCAGAATTGAAGAGGCAACTTACCCCTTTGGCAAACTCAACAACAATGCGACTCCCATCAACATCCCTGCCATCTAGTTGGTATCGAGCCTCATCAGCATCACGGTGATCACTGAACTCCTGCATGGTAATTTGGAACAGAGCAAAAAAGACGAAACCATGTATATAAAAAAATATATTTCCGACACAATAACAGGTATGCTAACACAGAAAATGTAAATAGCTACTGAATTAAACTGAGGGAGGTCAAATTAACATACAATAAATGCATAGTCGCGCTTCAACTCCACTTCTCGTATTCTGCGGAAAGGGTTGCCACAAACAGTAAGCCGTCATGAGTCAAGTACTCAAATGCATCACCAACTTGGAACTTCCACTAAAACAGTCAATAACATTACACCAAGGGCACCCTTCACCAAATGGTCACCAAGTCCACCAAGGGCACCCTTCCACCAAAGACCTCCCGGTAAAAACCGAAAAACCTTCAACAAGATCATTCAAGTCAAACACACAATTTCTGAGGGGGGCAAACTTCTACATTATGTAAGTAACAGAAACTACCAAAGACAATGGTTTGGAGAGAGACTCAACCACAAGTAACTTGAAGAGACTCAATAGTATCACTGAACCCAGCACTTGCTAAAAATGCCTATGAGAAGGGTAAGGGCCCCCTAGCTTATTAGGCTGTCCTGCTTATCAATTGGTTTGCACAATAGCACCTCCACGAGTTGAGACCAATCACTGTTTACCAACTGATAGCAAATTTAACATGAAGCTTATACTTTTACCTGACACCTGATATCAACTACCTATTGAAAGAGCAGGAGAACCCCTCACTAGTACATTCTACAGACAAGAAATAATGACAGCCCAAATGTTTCACATAAATTAAGTATCCTGACTCAGACTTCCCATGATAAGCTATAGGTTCATAGCACAAAACTTGTGTTTACCATTATAACAAAATACATATTTTTGGGACAAAAGTAAAGCATTGCAACAATCTTTTACTTCTGGATACTCTTGGCAACCTCTGAGTGCGCATAGTGCTGTTCTTACCTTCCATATCTGCCGAACAGATATTCTAAATCGCGGGAACGAGTACGGGGGCCCAATCTGCCAACATACAAGCGCGTGCCTCCATAGCGGTCATCATAGCGAGGCATATCTCCTGCCCACAAGCAAAAATACTCATCAGTTATTTCATCGAGAACTTAATAATGGATACATAAATGTATAAAGTGACAGAACACAACTACACCGAATTGAATTAGCAATACGGTTGATAGATAACAAGTGGTGGGAGTACACGTGGCTCTATCAGAGCCCTATGAATGGTAGGTGCTAGACCAGAAATTGCTATGTGAACAGTAATTAACCATGGGAACCACTAACAGAAATTGCTATGTGAACAGTACCATCCGCTAGAATTGATCCACAAGGGATCAGGCTCAACTGTATTTGTCCATCACTAAAGGTCTGAAGACTCATTATTTGGGGTCCTCATCACTTATGAGAGCAACCATACAGAAATTTCGAACTTCTGTGTGAACAATAGCATAGGGCCTTTAGACTAGAATCGATCACCATAAATTTGGGTTCAACTGTACTAGCCCTTCATCAGCAAAATAATACAAGGTCTCAAGCCTTGCGGTTTCATTCCAAAGCTAGCTCAGTTCCTGCCCCTAATTCCACACAGTAATACAGCGCAACAGCGTTCAATTCGACGTAACAGAAACTAAAATTCACACTAGGTACCCTCCACCTCGCCCGACTCAATCAGCCTAATCTCTACAACAAAACCCTAGGCGACCCTCGAAAACCCTAGCGACTGTAGATCGGGCGTGCCACGGGCTCACAAATCCCCGCGACAAACTGCACAGCGGGGCGCACGGGGGGTTCATCTGGACACCAGAATCGTTCCTGGAGAACAAAACTCCGACGGGCAAAACGATCACCGCCACGCAGTGAACGAACGCCAGCCGAACTCCCGATTCGCGGCCCCAGGGGCCGTAGCGGAAGACGCGACCCGCCGTGGAGCGCGAGCAGTTCGGCGCACGCTCGCCTGAAGGAGACGATAGAGGGGGCGGCGGGAGGAGGATGGATACCTGGATCTCGCCGGTGCCGGCGGCGCGCTGGAGATGGAGGTGAGGGAACGCGAGAGAGAGATTGAGGGGAATCTGAATTCTGAACTCTACTAGAGCCTTCCTTCCTCGGGGAAACTGAAGCCGGAGGAGGCGGTCCATCGTGCAGAGCTGGACCGGACTGGACCAGGCCGGGCCGATCTGGAACGGGTGATGGGCCTGCTACGCATTTCAGCCCACAGGCCGGATTGGAAGGCCTGGCCCAGTCAGCACCAGCCGCGACCAACCATATCTTTTCCCCACCCCGCACCTCGCACGCCCTCTCCCCCAAATCCTTCCCCTCCGCGCCGCCGCCGCCGCCGCCGGAACCGGAAGCGCGCCTCCCTCGATCCAGATCCAGGTACTCGGTGCCCCTCCGCCGCCACGCCCTCTTTCTCCTCAAGTGATGTAGTAGTGTTTCTCTCGCGGTCTTCCCGCTTGTTGGTTCCTGGTAAGGACCCGGTGGCGCTGCTTCGGGGGCCGCTTGCTCTTCGAGTTCCGCTGGATCTCCGCTCTGCCACGAGCCCTCGAGTCTTTTTTTTTTTATTGCGTAGTCTTGTTTGCGGCGGATTTGCTTTACGCTCGATTCGCTGCGTGCTGGAGTGCTAGGATCGATCTGATTTTCCTAGGCGCCCTGCGCTGTTCCTGGGATTTGTAAGATCTCGCTCCGTCCTGCCTGTTTGTAGTAATTTCCGGGCGACAGGTTCCAACCGCTTTGCTGCGGAGCTCGTGGTTTGCCCGTTTGCTTAGGGATTAGGGTTTTGCTGGGGGACGATTTCTTGCTCGGATCTCGGATTTGTTTTACTACCTTTGTGATTAGGGGTTTTGCAGCTTGAGCGAAAGGGCGTATAATCCAGAGCACTTTAGTGCGTATAATCCATAGCTCTTTTGTTCTTTGCGAATAACAATCGCAGCGTTGACTGGCTATTCATTGTTCACAGACTGAGGGCACGTACAACGCCGTCTCTTGCCCCGTCTGTATGTCGCTGATTTTGCAAAAAGGACCCCGTTTGGCTTGGAGACGGTTACCCTTGTCGTCTCGTGAGGCGACGGGAAGGGCCCGTGCCCCGAGGTCGAATCGCCGGCTAGAGCTGCGTTGTAGGACTTGTCTTCTTGACTCGACGACGGAGACGGATCCCGTATGAGCGCACGCAGGATCTGGTAGTGGTGCGTGCAGGAGGATGTCGTGCGCGCCGCCGCCGCCGCCGCCGCGAGTCGCGCGGCGACCTCCGCCCAGCCGCCGCGAGCCGCGCTGCATGCTGCATGCCTGCACCTGACAAGCTCCACCCGGGCCTCCGCGAGTCGTGCGGTCAAGCTCCACTGTGCAGCAGGTTGCGCACGGCCGCCATGGCCGCCGCGAATCGCGCAGGCAAGATCTGTCGCGGGCTGCACACGGACGAGCTCTGCCATGGCACAGCAAGCCGCGCAGTCGAGCTCCGCCGCTGCGACCTGGCCACCGCGAGTGACCTCCGCCGGTACAGGTCCCTGAGATTGTTTGCCTGCTTTCGTTTCAACTGTTGTTGCTAGCTTCCTCTTGCGAGCGCCGAGCGAGGTTATGGTCTGTTGCTATGTTTGAATACAGCTCCTGCTGATAGTAGTAGTTCATTTCTACTAGCCGATGCTTAATCCATTTTCTATCAAATAGCAACATAATAGCATACAAAATAATATTCATGATTGATCTTGGCTACATGCAAAGCATTAAATAGCTTGCAGACGACTCTCCGTCTATGGATTGTATGAACTGTCTTTTCAGCCGTCTGTGTGTTAGATTCGAGGTTCTTATAGACGACCTTCCGTCTCTGGGTTGTACATGCCCTGATTCCTGTTTGGTGGTTCCCCTGATTTCTACTTAGTGTCCTAGCTAACTTTGTAACTGATATATGGTGCGAAGGAACTTCTGTTTCTTATTGCAGCTTGCGATGTTAGATGTTGTTAGATGCTGCAATTGCTGTGATGTGGTTCAATTTTCTAGTTGGCCTGTTGAATTATTTAGAGGGTTCAGATATATGTTTGTGCTCAACTTTA
This sequence comes from Eremochloa ophiuroides, assembly GCA_038502445.1. Classification (NCBI taxonomy): domain Eukaryota; kingdom Viridiplantae; phylum Streptophyta; class Magnoliopsida; order Poales; family Poaceae; genus Eremochloa; species Eremochloa ophiuroides. The sequence goes on from JAHLJS010000008.1 coordinate 5,122,610, forward strand.
ACTATAGGGTTCAATCATATTGTGTGTGCAAGACAGATATCTTACTTTTCAATACATATATAATAAAATACTGATGGTAGCTTCTCATTATTTGTTCAGGAGATATGCCTCGCTATGATGATCACTATGGGAATACGCGCTTGTATGTTGGAAGATTGGCCCCCCGCACCCGTTCCCGCGACCTAGAATATCTTTTCGGCAAATATGGAAGGTAAGAACCATTCTATATGCATGGAGAGATTATTTGAAGTTCAGAATGTGCTAGTTTTTTGTTTACGAGGGTCAGACACTGGTTCTGCTCTAGTACATATCACGAGCAGTTGATGCTACCTCTGCGTGGTTAAATTTTGTGCTACACAGCTACACATGAATCCAGCTCAAATACACTAGCAAAGCTATGGTCCTTCCTATTTTGTTCATATATAATAGGTGGTTTATGAAGGTGTTGGCTTTCGTGATTGTTGAAGTCATTCTGAGGTTTTTGTGGATGGGGTCATACGAGTCCTTTTGTTTTTGGTGTATATGCTCTGTTACATCACTAAGCACAACATAGATGTTTGACCTCCGGGCCGTTTTGACTTGAATGATCTTGTTGAAGGTTTTCGGTTTTTTACACAACCATGGAGGTCTGTGGTGGAAGGGTGCCCTTGGTGGAATTGGTGGCCATTGTTCCGATATTTGTGGAGGACTTTGGTGAAGGGCGCCCTTGGTGTAATCTTATTGACTGTTGTAGATGAAATTGCAAGTTGATGATGCATTTGAGTACTTGACTCATGTCGGCTTACTGTTTGTGGAAACCATTTGCGCAGAATACGTGAAGTGGAGTTGAAGCGCGACTATGCATTCATTGTATGTGTACTTTACTACCCTCAGTTCAATTATGCAACTGTTAGCTTCTTAATGTTAGTTTACTTATATTTGGAAAATGAAAAAAAAAAACACATTTATTTTACACGCGACATTTTTTATTTTGTCCCTTTGTTTTAATTGCAAAACAGGAATTCAGCGACCCCCGTGATGCTGATGATGCTCAGTACAACCTAGATGGCAGGGAAGTTGATGGAAGCCGCATTATTGTTGAATTTGCTAAAGGGGTAAGTTGGTGTCCTATCAAAATCTCTCTGTTTACCAAGCTTCTTCTGTAACAACCATATGGATTATTGAACTTATGATTTTCCTATATAACGTGTGTTTTCAGGTTCCTCGTGGATCTGGTGGTGGTTCACGTGAATACGTGGGAAGAGGACCCCCACCAGGAACGGGTCGCTGTTTTAACTGTGGAATTGATGGTCACTGGGCAAGAGACTGCAAGGCTGGTGATTGGAAGAACAAATGCTACCGCTGTGGCGAAAGGGGCCATATAGAAAGAAATTGCCAGAACAGTCCTAGGAATCCCAGGTGTTTATTGATAACCTGATTAGCTACAATCCTCTGCCATATGGCACTTAATCACATTTTTGCTTTTCATTGAATGATTTTTACTAAATATCTGCTTGAAAAATATGTTTAGGCGTGAGAGAAGCTATTCACGGTCTCCATCCCCACGCCGTGGACGGGGCCGCAGCCAGAGCTACAGCAGAAGCCGGAGCTATAGGTATGCTTAGGAAAGGAAACCCGTCATGTGTTATATTTCTCTAAATGTGGCTTTTTTTATTGTGTTGGTTGTTTTTTTATTTTTACCTTTCATCTCTGTTTGTAAATCAGCTTGTGTTAACAATCCTTCAATTATTACACTCAGCCGATCCAGATCCCCATCTGGATCTCCGAGGGGTGGACGCCGTGACCGTGACGAGAGGAGATCAAGGAGTCTGAGCTACAGCAGGAGCGCAAGCCCAATGCGTTCTGTGTCACCTGCAAAGGAAAAGGAGCGCAGCCGCACACCCAATGGAAGTAGAAGCCCAAGGAGCCCCAGCCCAAGGAATGATGTGAGCCCACCACCAAAGGATAATGGTGCACGCAACGGCTCAGACCGTGAAGACAGCCCTGGGGCCAGGGAGAACAGCAAGAGGAGTCGGAGCCCATCTGACGGCTACCGTAGCCCTGCGGCCAATGGGCGCAGCCCGAGCCCTAGGGATGACCGGAGCCCAAGCCCCAAGGGTGACAACGGTGACGAGGAGCCTCGTGGTTCACCAAGAGGAAGTCAGTCCCCCTGAACTGAACCTCCCATCCAATTTGGGTTGCATTGTGCCAATTCGGTTGTAATGGTTATATTTTCAGTTTGAGACAAGAAACTGTATTTGCTCATTTCCCAGACTTGTGCCTTTTTGAGCTACTAGAAAACTGTGTAAGAATTTGTTGCCCTCGGGCTATGCCTTGTTTGTGATATGGCGATATTCGAACTATTTAGCCTGCCAAATATATCGAGTTTGTTTGCCTGGTAAGCTGCAACATTTCTCACCCTAGAACGCTCAGACTGCTCCAGTTTTGTTTTTTTTTTTTTCACGTTTGAAGCACTGGAACGGGATATTCTTCCCTCTGGTTAGGACTGATGACTGGGGGCAGATCTTATTTGGGTTGTGACTGATTTGTAAGACTGATTTATATTGTGAAAAAAAAAAATATTGATGAGCTAAAGCGAACAGTAGTTGTTTGCAGCCAGGCCAATGAAACCGGGAAGCACCCTTTTGCCGAGGCGCTCTGGGACAATGGCAGCCGATGGAAGCATCTTCAACATTCCCTGCCCAAACCTCTTCCCTAACAACCACCACCACATTCCTCCTCTATGCTACTGGCGTCTTTGGAAAAGCATTAATGGAGTGATATTCAGAGGAGATCCCACTCCCACGACAGGTTTTCAGACTGATGCACGATGATGCAAGGTTGTGGAAGATCAGGCTGCCAAAGAAGGATATATCAGTACCCGATGCTTGGTGCCAAATGTTGCCTCCCCTCTGTAATCAATAATAATAGTTGTCAGCAAACAATGATGTAATATTAGTGATGAAATCCTTATAAACATTTGGGTCTACTGGACCGAGATCAATGAAATGGAATTCAGGTGGGGAGCTCTCCTCCCCCCCGGGTGACATTTAAAAAATAATCACATTTGAGCTGGCAAAGGCTTTCGCGGTTGCAACAAATTCTATGCACTTGCTGCCTTGCGATCATTATAGCTTAGTCGATTCAGCGTATCATCTAGAATCAACCATAGGTTTCAGTCATAAAACAGTGTTTATCTCTCATAACTTTTTAGCCAAATCAGCTCTATGTTTCAACCACAAAACATTGTTTTTCTCATAACAAATTAGTCTACAAATCGGCCATAGCTACAAATAAGTCTCTATTGCATGTACAGGACATAGGATTTGGTCTTTTCGAGGAATATAGGAGTAGATAGTCTCGCATGTACAAGATCGAAGCGTCTACGACTCTGTTCGACTGGCTGGATTGTACAGCTGCTGGCTGATTGTTCTAATAGAAAACACTGCTGAATGGCTGGCTGATGCTGGCTGGTAAGTTCAAGTGAACAGAGCCTACGAGTCCAACGCTAAATCAGACAAAGACATAGAGTCAATTCTCTCCCATGGCGCAAAGACATCCTCAATGGAGCTGACACGGTTGGAGATGGTTCTCTGTCCCCCATACCCGATTCCCACATTCGCGGCTTGTTTTACTACACTCATGTAGATATATCACTATAATTTTGATGTATTTTGTTACGTATTGTGTTTATTTATGTATATATCTATCTGTACTAGATTATTAACATTGGATTATTTGTGTGAATTGTAAGTTCACCTATCACGTACTTATGCGGTTATGCTAAAAGTTGTCACCTGTGGCTATATATTCCTTGATGCATCATGTGGGGGTCGGGGTAGGGATCCTCGTCGGCATTTGCCTGCGCAGGAACAGAGATGGAGACAGGGATCGAGAGAGCCATTTGCGGACGGGGAAGAGTAGAGAGTTGTCGGGATTTGCCATTTTCGTATGAGCCATTTTACGTCGTCAAGCTGAAGGTGCTCGATGCCATCAGCGCCACTCATCTGGGTTCACCCGAGATACACTTGCTGAATTCGTTGCAAAGTCTTTCATCAGAGTCTTGGTGGCTTACGATGCTGACAAGCTGGTTAGGTGCCGAGTTGGATTAGACGAACTTGGATTCTTTCCAGAGCGGAAAATCTTCCCATTAATTACACCTTTTCTAGGTTACGAATGTGGAAAGGAAAGACTTAAAGCAGAAAAGTAGGCTGGAATCAAAGTCTCAGGTTCCATGGAATGGCTTTGTTCCCCCGAAGGCCAAGCCTATTAGAAAATAAAGACTTAAGTCGGTTTGCGAACCCCAAACAAGAAATGTTCAGATTCCAGTTACAGGCCCGAGTGTGATAAGCCTTACGAAGGCTGTGCTATATGGGGAGGGCTTTTTGGGGGTTGTACGGTAGTGATCCGCATCCTCCACACTATCTGTAGTGAAGCCTTAGCGCATTTGGATGAGAGTATATATGAAGGAGCTTACAGCAACCCGGGGGGGGGGGGGGGGGTTTACTTTACTATACTATATGGTGTAGTGCGAACCAAAAGTAAATTCGCTAAGGGGCTCTTCTAACGTAATGAAATAATCTAAAAAAAAGTGAAGCCAGTAAGCCAGCCCTCACCCCTTTCAACGCTTAGAACGAGAAGTTCGCATTAAAATAATTTATATATTCTAATTGTCATGTCACCGCAAGAGATCTATTCTATTTGATCTGCGGCGGTATCCGGAATTAAGAACCCGCAAACCAATCAATGGTTGATCGTAATATAGTGGATTTATCGCATAACGGAAAAAGGGGACAAAGTCTTTCTGAAACGCTTCGCGCCTCACATTTGACGGGCGGAGTTCGGACCACCAGTCCTACGTCTCCGCCTACCACTCACCTTGCTCGGATTAACTCACCAAAGTCTGCTTTCGCCCACCTGGGTAGGCAGCTGAGTGCCTATACAAGTTGGAAATCGATTCGGTGTTACAACGCCACCACCACCGAGATCGATCCCGATGTCACCTTTCAAGAACAGTAGATTAATCTAATCTCTCACACTTACTAGATGTACTAGAGTATAGGACTTGGTGAGAGGTTGAACTAATATGCATGTGCGCACAGTAGATGGGAACAAAGGCTCTCTCTGTTGTTCTTCCGTACGCTCGCCTGATAAGTCTTTTGGCTTAGCTATATGTAGACCCTGGCGTGGATTGCTCCTTACCTAGCTCCCCATGCTAACTGCCGAATCTCCCTGGCTTGCAGGGAACATAATCCGTTAATTACCTTGCTTAGGATGGCAGCCGTAAACCATATCAACTTCCCATGACGTGTGGGTCCTGATATGGAAACGTGAGCTACTTGGACTCAGGGAATTTTAAGCAGCATGCTGCTTGTACATCTATTCGTAACAAAACAGCAGAGACGTGATCCTTTCGCTCAGGCCTCAGGTTGGTTTGCGTCCTGCATGCAGATCATGTACTTCTCCTTTGAATCATCGTATCTCCTCATCTGCTTATCTCTTCATTTGAATTATTTTATCTCGTCAACCTGTTCAAATATAACTCCAGTAATTTTATATTGGTTGATACTACCTTCCAGTTTACAAGCCCTGGTCTGGGTCATGTAGTGGAGAATCGAGATGCCATGTAGAACAAAGAGGCGCTGGTCTGGGCATATTTACAAGCGAACCCGCTCTATGACGGCTATGTTACATGCACACCCCCATTTTTAAGGCTTAGTTACACGTATAAGAGTCTGCTTGCTCTCATGTTTAGCTGTGTACCCATTTTGGGGCTTTACTCTTTCATGATGGAACGAGGAGCTGGAGTTGATTTGAGGTAGCGGATTAAGTAGTGATGGGCAACCTCAAGTTGACTTGTTTCATAGGGTAGAAGCTTGAGTTGATTTGCGGCAGCAGCGGCAAGCTTGTGTCGACTGCAGACAACTTGAATCCGTTAGCAACGGTAGTGCGAAGCAGCTTGAACTGACTTGTTCTAGCCATTGGCCGGCTCCTGTCGACTTGAACTAGCAAAGAGAAGCTCATGTCGACCCGCGGGGGCAGTAACACGTTCACGTTGACTCTTGTCAGTCTCAAGCCTGAACAGCACTTATTGAAACTTCAAGAAAGCTCAAACTCGATGAGTGCTAATTAAGCATAATTCAAGTCAGGCATGCCAGTATGAAGAATCATAAAATTGCAAATTAGCTGGTTCAAAGAAAGTTCAAACTGACCTATACAGCCTATTATCATATTGTATCAAACTTGTATGAACCAAGTCTCACAGAAACTAGAGGAATAAAGGTAAAAAGTAGGCCAAATCAACCTTCTAAAATATGAATTTGTGGCGCGCAATCATTTAAGCTTCCAAAAATGTCATATTAGGTATAAAGGAACCTGGATTAGCTTTTTATAAACCTTGAAAAGAAATGAAACAAGATTGGACGTGGCTTAGGCTTTTCGTGCACTAACACATGTCAAGACTGGTACAGCTTTACTACTCATGACTGGTACAGCTTTTTCTTTTCCTGTACTAACTCGTGTCACTCATGCACATGTACTAATCAGTTAAGACATTCAAATTCCAAATTGAACAGATTCAATAGAAGAACTCACCGCCAAAACAAGCGAAAGAGGAAGGGCTCCACATGGATTGCCTTTTTTTCCTAACTATCAGAAGGTTGTTGCTGTCTTTTTCGCATTGGATTTCTTTCACGAGACTCGGAAATCAAGAGGATGGGAACGACTACTGCTCAAACGCATCGGACTGAAAAGGAGGTCTCAACCAGAGCCGTTAGCGGAGGAAATCTTTCTGCCAGGATCTGGAAAGGTCCGTGCCGACGACTTCTGTCACAATCCTGATCTTAAAACAACAATATCCATTTCATAGGCGAGGGTGGGGGAGAAGCAAGCCGAACCTCTGATCGACCCCCGGACACGTAAAAAATTATCGGCGTCGAGAGAAAGACGAGATTCAGTAAGTAATTCAGTGAGTGCTTTCTTTTATAAGAAGAGCGTCGGCTTGGAAGAAGAAAATGAAATACGAACAACCGCGCTGGTCGTAATAGATCGACTTGAATGCGTCTTCTTGCTCCAGCATTCAAGTTCCATTTCAAGGAAGGACGACGTACCATGATACTTTCTGTTTTGTCGAGCCCTGCTTTGGTCTCTGGTTTGATGGTTGTACGTGCTAAAAATCCGGTACATTCCGTTTTGTTTCCCATCCTAGTCTTTTGCGACACTTCTGGTTTACTTATTTTGTTAGGTCTCGACTTCTCCGCTATGATCTTCCCAGTAGTTCATATAGGAGCTATTGCCGTTTCATTCCTATTCGTGGTTATGATGTTCAATATTCAAATAGCGGAGATTCACGAAGAAGTATTGCGCTATTTACCAGTGAGTGGTATTATTGGACTGATCTTTTGGTGGGAAATGTTCTTCATTTTAGATAATGAAACCATTCCATTACTACCAACCCACAGAAATACGACCTCCCTGGGATATACGGTTTATGCCGGAAAGGTACGAAGTTGGACTAATTTGGAAACATTGGGCAATTTACTTTATACCTACTATTCCGTCTGGTTTTTGGTTTCTAGTTTGATTTTATTAGTAGCTATGATTGGGGCTATAGTACTGACTATGCATAGGACTACAAAGGTGAAAAGACAGGATGTATTCCGACGAAATGCCTTGGATTTTAGGAGGACTATAATGAGGAGGCCGAGAGCTAGCACGAAAACAGTGATTCTTTTCCGTTCAAGAATCACAGCAAAGAAAACTCGTTCCCATTTCTCTTTTTGTGCGGGGAAGTCCCCCGCAGGAATAATAATCCACTCCAGAAAAGTGTCTTCTTGGGCAGAGTTAGGATCAGAACTTCTCCCTGTAGTGGCCAACTACTTGCAAATTTGTGCCGAGCAGCCACAAGGGGGGGGCAGCTCAAGTAGTTCAGGGGACGCCAACGCCAGCCCCACAAGAGTGGACCGCCCCCCTACCCTCAATTGTTCCGCCTTCTTGTTACTCGCTGACCGGGTATGTGGAGGATTGGGTTGCTTCCAATCCTACTTTCATGAGTGATGTTTTAAAAGAGAATATGGTGGGTCGGGGCTCTTTAGTTCACTCCTCTGCAGCTTCAGGTAGCGGGCCCTCCCTTAGCCCTGCTGGGGTCGAGGTAGTCGTCGAGCCCGAAATTTATCCGGCACCCACTGGGAACTCCCAGCCGGGCCCTCTCACAATTCAAGAGGAGGAAAGGCTCAAAACAGCTTTAAACTATAAGCAAGAGATAGCTACTCTCTTGAAGAAAATCGCAATACATAACTCCGAGAACTTCGAGGAGGAAACCTCCTACGATCTAGCGGAAGCTTCCCTTGACTGGGAAGACTGCTTATGCCCCGAAAGGCTGAGCCGGGTAAAGAAAAGCCTGGAATTCCACCAACAGGAATCTACCTTTTATAGACGCACGCTGGAGTGGGTCACAGCCGAAAGGCAGGTTAGGGCAGGGCAGCAATGAAGTGTGCCGAATTTCTAGAATTTCTTAGAGAAGAAAGTCGGCCTTAAGTGACCAACAAGTGTAACCGGATTGAAATTCGATTTTCATAAAATATCTTCATCGAAATCTCTTTTGTTTAGTAGTGTAGGTATCTATCTTTGCAAATAGAGATACCGAGGCCCACCAACCTACTAGTTGTTGGTTTGGTGGGGAAAGAAGAGTGGGTCAGAGGGCTTCTTTCACTTTTGTTAAGATGTCGAGTCGGGTCAAGGAGATTCATATAAGTGATTTACTTGTTTACTTGGGAGAAAGAAGAGTGGGGAACGGGAGGGCTTCTTTCACAGTGTGTACATTTAGTGGTGCACACCTTCAACACAGGGTTAGCATTCTATACTATCTATTTCTTCTTCTTCTCAGGTTGTGCACTTGGTATGAAAAAGGCTAGTCCGCTTCCAGTCATTCATCTCTTGCTCCTTTGGTGACAGGAGCATGCGTTGAATTATTAACGTCTGCCCTTCAGTGTCACCATCAATCTAAACTTCATCATCCTTGTCACTCGGTGTCTCACTTCCGGGATCAGCCCCCGGATCTGTGTAAGGTAATTATTATGCCATCAGTTGCTTACTTGGTCTACCCTATTATCAGGTTGTTTAATTATAACCGCCCTATACCTAAAGCTACTGATTAAGATTCTTTTATTCAACCTGAGCCTTCTGAAGAGTCCATGTCCCTTTAGCCGGTGGAGCTGGTTCTAACCTCTTCTTTCGCTTACTTCTTGAGGAATATCAAGATGAGTCCACTACTCGAGAAAGAGCCCCTGTCTTTGGCGCCTAGTCTTCAAGCTCTTCTTCAATGTAAATTGTAACTTACTCCAGCGAGTGCTTACTTTCCTGGCCAGACTGATACAGATTTTACATAGTTCTTTTTCTTTCATTTGATACTGGATTTAGCTCCAGTAGTCGAACTAACTCTGAGATTTGTTTGTGCATTGTTTCCTGGGTTCCCAGTTGCTAAGAAAAATACCAGAGTGAATTACTATCATTGCGCTTGTGAGGGGATTTTTTAGCGGTTGTTCGCCCATTTCCATCCTGTTTCCCTAGCGTTTGACAAATTGGTAAGTATAACTCATCCTCGCGAAAAGCCCTAGTTTTTCCCATAAGCCTATTTCCTAGCTTTTGCCCGGGAAATTGAATAGAAGTTCTTTCCCCTGTGAATAAGCAAGAAAACGGATGCGCGTGCTAACGGTGATTTTCTGTTTAAAGATTTACTAGGTGTACTTTGATGAAAGTTTTTTCAGTGAAAAGAATACAGAGATACCCAAAAACTCGGTACAATGTTCCATTGCTTCTACTCCGCTCTCCTTCTATGGCGATTCAGGCCATCTCTGATGCTCATTGGGCCGACCAGCTTAAAAACTCTAAATAAGGGCGTTGAAAAAAGCTAAAGGATAAATTCCATGTTTCGTTATCTATGTGAATATTTGAAATGGCTTTTATAGAAGTTTGTTTTGCCTAGGCCTACCTAGTTCATTCAAATTTATGATAGCCTAGTTCCCTTTACGGGCTTCCTTCTTTCTCTGTCGTTCGTGTTGTAGGTGGTGGTTTCTCCACCTTCTCTACCTATCCCTCTTCGATTTTGCTTTCCGCATCAGCCAGCATAAAAGGGAATGGCCTTTACACACATGCTGAGCAGTTGATCTATTGATTTGCCTGGCGCGAAGCGGTCTTCCTTTTTTTGTGGAATCTTTTACCATTTTATTCTACCCATGATATGGCATCTTATTAGTGAAAGATTTGGTTTGGAAGCCTGTTGAGGTTAACATGCTATCAAGCATTTGCTCGAGCCTCTTTTGAATAGAAAAATAGGATCAGGAGCACAAAAGTGAATAATGCTTCTTGCCTTGGATGAAAGTGTCAAATACCAGTAAATTAGACCTCTTCTATCGTTGAAGGCTGTTAGGTAGAACTTGTACCCCTCAACGGAAGTTGCTAGATTTCTTTCTAAGAAACTGCTCATAGTTTTAAATGCGTTTATCCAAGATATCAACGTTGGTGCTTAATTTGTACTTATTCATATTTTATTCTTTTGAAAACTCAAGAGGTCATATACCATATGAGGTTTGACTCTAGCCACGAGAGCAGGCAAACGAAGTCCTTGTTTAGACCTTATTCTATTTAATAGAATTGAACAATTCACCGGTGGGTTGGAAAAAGTATCCACCTGACAGATCAGATATTTTTAGGGGACACGCTTTCGCTACGCGCCTTGTAACAGACCAAGGCCGCAGGACGGCAGACCTTTGGGAGGTTCATCTTGATTGGGAGTAGTCAACTATCAAATAGGCACTCAAGGTATATGGTTTGATCTTTGTGATAAACACCGCTCTCTTCGATCCTTACGAACTTGAGTCTCAGTTTGATTTATTTCACTAGTTAGCCGCTACGCGCCTTCTTTTGATATAACAACCGTTCGTTCATCATAGACTACTTTCGAAAATACTATATAATAGGCAAGTGGATCTATTCTATAAAGTTAGCGGCTCCTGGTTACTATTCAAAAACACCCAAACGTCCTAATACACCGGTGCATCCATACTAGATGACTGATCTGTGACTGACCTTGACTATGGAAATAATCACACCTTGCCCATGCTTGAATTCCTTTCTGTGCTACTTTCCCTACCTAGCTATCCAGATTCATATTCCATTTATTACGCGAATACCTATGCCTATGTTTCACAAGCCTATTCTTGCCGGAACCGGTGCTTCCCGCTCCTTCAAAGGAAAGGAGGCCTATTCCCGTTCATGCCTACTTGCCTTGTTCCTATCCAGACAAATCTACACCATCCATCTCTGCATCTGGGCTCGCCTCCACTATCGTTCCGGTCAAGAAGAAGAATATGCCTGCTTGCGATATAAGACTGAAGCCAAAGGTTTGCCAACTTTGGTCTTGGATGCCCTTCCTCTTTTTAGGCTTGGCAGGAGTCGGAAACACACTTGACTCACCAAATCATGCAACAACCTAAGCAAAGAAGGAAACGCAAATACGATCAACTGTTATGGATTGACTTCTCCTGTTGCTTGATTCAAAACCTGTAACTCTTTTAGCATCTCAACATTGGCATGTGAACTCTCGAAAAGAAGAAACCAATTTTAAGGCATCCCCTCCACCATAGTTTAGAATAAGCGTAGGGCTGTTCAAATCCTAAAGTTTTTGATACTGTAACATAGTGCTAAATTTAGTAATAAGTGTTCAGCCATGACTAAATAGACTTAAAAGATTCGTCTTGTGATTTACATGCAAACTGTATAATTAGTTTTTTTATTTATGTTTAATGTTCTATGCATATGTGTCTAAACATTCGATGTGATAATTTGAATTTTGGGTATTGTAGCACATGTGTTAACTTTAGCAATAAATATCTAATTATGGCCTAAGTGAACTCAAAAGATTTGTCGCACGATTTATATGCAATTTGTATATCAACTTATTTTTTTATATACATTTAATGCTCCATGCACGTCTCCAAACATTCAAGGTGATGGACATGTAAAGTTTTGGGGTAGAACTAAATAGGGCCAGGATATATTTAGATCCTAAAGAGATTGAATTTTAGGTATTGTAGCATATATGCTAAATTTAGCAATAAGTGTCTAATCACATGGCCTAATTAGATTCAAAAGGTATTGTAGCATATGTAAATGCAATCTGTGTAATTAGTTTTTTTATCTATATTTAATGTTCAATGATACGTCCAAACATTCGATGTGACAAGATGTGAAAAGTTAGAATTTTGAAATGGAACTAAACAGGGCCTTAATTAGTGCTATGGGGGTTTCTTTTTTAGGGTTCTCTTTTATGCAGTCTTGCTTGTTGGGAGCAAGAATAAAAGAAAATAAGCTAGCAGGTACACAAACAGTGGCGAAGGTACGTAAAAGAAGTGAAATTGGTTAAAATTCCACTATATAAGCACCACATATGAAGTATATCTATCCACCTACAAAGCAAGTGTGGTATAAATTTCTTTTATGTGATCTTGCTTGTAGGAAGTAAAAATAAGAGAAAACAAGCTAGCACGTACAAATAAACATATGTACAGTTTGATGTGCGTAACTTTTTATCCTTAAGAAATATATACTTCATTTTAGGCCTAAACTTTTGTTGCAAAGAGGCTCTTTGGTCTGAATTATTGATATTTATATGATCTATGACTACGTGGTGTGTCCACGCGTGGTGTATATCCATGAATCCAAGTAGTGGACGACCCAAGCAGACGGAGCAGGTCACGCGAGGCAACTACGATCTCCTCTGAGACCGTCTCCAAGAGAAGATTCATATGGGCATCTAAACCTAAAATGAGTCTTTAACAGTACTGTTTTAGTCTCATAGAGTACCTACATATGAGACTCATTTTGGGTATTAGGAGAGAGACAAGTATTTTTTTCTCCTGGAAATTTATTTGCAGAGAGATTCTTTTTTGGTGGTGTTGTTGAAAAAGAGTAAAAATAGGTATTGAATTCATTCACTGTAGCACAACCTAAAAGAGGAATGAATATTGTATTTTGGGTGTTGTTGTTGGAGATAGCCTTAACAGCTTAGATAATGCATGCTCAGCTAATGGGCCATCTACCGGCATCAAGAGGATTACCGTGAGAGGAGCCTAGCAAGGGCCCAGGGTCGCTGGGCCTGAGTCCGCCTATGTTAAATCTTTTTGATTGTGCCACCGAGAGCCCAGGCCGCTACGCGCGCCCGCCTAGCTAGGCTCACGCCGGGAAGGAGGTAGAGGGAGGGAGAGAGAGGGGGAAGAGAGAGAGAGAGAGAGAGAGAGGAGAAGGGGAGGGAGGGGCGCCGCCGCCTGGTGGTGTTCGGGAGTGAGCTGAGAGTTAGGGTTAGGGATTCCTAGTCACGCTTATATCGGCCTATTCGTTTGGCTGAAAATAAGCGCTCATTTTTGGCTCGTGCTGATTAGTTGTGAGAGAAAAATACTGTTTCGTGGCTGAAAATAAGCGCTGATTGGTCAAAAGAACAAACTCTATATTGGACGCGAGAGTGGGCTGGTCTAGCTATTGGGTTGGGCCTCATTTATCGAGACGGTTGCTTTAGAATGTCCGCCCCGGTTAATAATTTATCGAGGTGGTTAGCTTAAAATTGACCGCCTCAGTTAATTGATATTAACTGAGGCAGGTATTTTAACGTGTCCGCCACGGTTAATAGATTTTGCGAGGTGGTTTTTTATAACCACCACGGTTAATAGAAAAGTAACCGTCTCGGTTGATCCCAGCATTAACCGAGACGGTTATCCTTCCTGCGCGTCTCGGAAAAGGAATTGGAAACGCCTCGCAAAAGATTTTTTAGTAGTGTCGGGCGGCCGCCCTACCTCCCCTCGGGCGGGATCCCCTCCCCCGGCACTTCTAGCCCCATCCCCATCGGCACAGGTTGAGCCGTTGAGAGTTCGCTAGTCTGAAGAATAAAGTACGCAGGAGCAGCATGGAGGAAGAAGATAAGCAAATTTTGGCCTTCACCCCCTAGTCGGACCGTTATTTCAACATTTGGGCCCTTTACCCTTTGGGCTGTCCCTTCGATCTTTAGGCAGTTAGGCTAACACCGCACATCAGTAAGCTTTATTAGTTATCTATAAGCAACTAACTGGCTCTGGCTGATTGCATTTCCACATTTGTCCGTCTCTTTGATTCTTCGCCCGATCATTATCGAGTATGCCGCACAATGCACAGTTGGGTAAGAGTGTAAGACGCCTCTGAAATCTAGTACTCTTTTTTTCCGTTGTTGTTAATTTGTTGGTTATCGATTAGATTAATTTGATGCGTTAATTTAGGAGGCATATATGTAAAAATCAAGAATATTAAATAAAAATGACCCAAAAGGAAAAGGAAGGCCAATGGCAATTCTAGCTTCATTTTTCTACGTATAGCTATCACTTAAAACATGTATTATTGTTAATTTCTCTCTTAAAATGTAACATCTTGACTCTTATTTGCTGCTCAACAACTTTTGTTTATGATATGCAAGTGTTTCATTTGTTTAGCTAATTTTTTATTGTTTAGGTTCGCCCTAGCTCTATTTTTAGGCTGGGTCCGCCACTCATTGTGCTTAATGCTCGGTAGCATACTAGAAGTAGTACTGTTTTCAGCATCGTCCTACACTCGTAGAAATGGCATGAGAAGCCCACGATTTTTGGCTATTGATTACAAACTAAAATAGCAGGAAAAAAACTCATACATATGGTATGAAGGGCTATCCACTCTTGGTTATTGCAAACTGAAATGCTTGAACAACTCAGAAATGTCACTAAGAGCTCATGATTCTTGGCTCCTGGAAACTAAAATACGTGAAGAACTCAGAAATGGCATGAAGAGCTCACGATCCTTGGCTATTGCAAACTACAATAGCAGAAAAATATGCATGACTACAACGGAGTATTGCTTCATTACAAGATATATGTATACGTTTTTTTGAAACCAAATATATATATGTTGGTAAGATACGAAGCGGCTAGCAACACGTTCTGGCTAGTAGACTTATTTATCCTGAGATATTGGAGTAGACCAAATTTATGAAAAATAGATCCTGAGTTGGAGCTAAAAATTTTGCTTTTCTTCACGTTCTCCTTCCCCACGCAGCACACACGCAGCCACACCCCATATCATCGCAACTCGCTCGCGTCGCCTCTCTAGCGCGGCGCCGAACTGCCTCTCCAAAATTTATACATTTCGGTCTCGCTCCACTCCCTGTATTCCCAATCCAGCCACCACCACAATAGCAGATGCATGTAGCGATAGAAAAGGCAGGTTCCTCTCCGCTAGGTAGCTGGCGAGCAATGCCTTGCCTGCAGGGATGGTGTGGTTATTGGTTAGAGAGTAGTTAGAGGGTGTACCTTTTCTGAGTCTTTTGTCCGTGTTTCCAAATTTTAGGGTTCTCATTTCCTCAATGCACTAATCAATTTTTGGGCCTTCCAAACAGAACAATTGTCATAGCATGCTCCTCTAGCGAATACTAATGGTTCATGTGTGACAGTGCCGCATGCTCGGCTTCTTGTCCTCGACATAGCAAGGGAAAGAAACAAACGCTTCTGTAACATGGCATAGTAAGAATATAAAGAATAGAATCCAAATATGTACCCAATGTACTAAATATGTAAACAAATGTACCACAACCACATCAAAAATTGAACCGCATGCTCGGCTTATTGTCCTCGACATAGCAAGGGAAAGAAACAAACGCTTCTGTAACATGGTATAGTAAGAATATAAAGAATCGAATCCAAATATGTAGCCAATGTACTAAATATGTAAACAAATGTACCACAACCACATCAAAAACTGAATATAAACATGTACTTAAACTAAAATATTGGTGGACGTCGCCGCCGTCAAGCCTTGGAGATTGAGCATCTCGTTTGTAGATGTCGCCAACTCCCTTCATCGGTACAACAAGGCTCCTATGCAAGAACTTGTTGGCGCTCGTCACCGTAGCTGGTAGCGATACGAGGACCACAGTGGGGGGAGGCGATTTTGCATGGCTCTGTCGTAGTGGGGGAGGCGATTTAGAAAGTCCACTTGAGAGATCTCCGATAATTTCTAAAAAAAAAAAAAATCAAAACCATAGAATTTTCTAACTCAAAAGGTATTGGGAGAAATAAATAAGATCATTTCCAACAATTTACAATATTTTACTCTTAAAATATAGAAAATATTTTACATCTCTGATGTATCTGTACCTGAAACTCTCTTGTGTTCTTTATTCTTTCCCACACCCTTTACCTTTAGATTGGCAGGGCATACACCCTAGTAGACCCACGGATATATCCATATTTTTATGGTTTTTCCAAGTACGAAATAGATTGGAAAGTGGGATTGAGAACTTTTGGAGATAATTTTTTTGCCTCCTAGAAAAAAATAATAGATCAGGAGGCTTGATTGGGAACTTTTGGAGATGCTTTGACATCCCTCAATTATTATTAGGATAGTATGATTTACCTCCATTCAACTAGAAAACCTTATGTATGCGCTCCTCAAATTATTGAAACAGTCCAATTTGCCATCTTGAGTTGTTTTAAAAGCGCTTTGGTTGATGAGGGAGGTACCTCGATCTTTCACGATAACTCAAGGAGATCAATTAGAACTTATAAAAGTTGTAGAAATAAATTTTCAAAAAAATTATCCAAATATTATTCTAAAATAAATATACATTAAAAATACTATAAAAATCTGGTTTAATGTTGGAAATTCAAAGAAATTTTATTTAAACTCAAAAAATATAAATCAGTTTCAGATTTTTTTCGAAAAAATCATGTTCCACTTTTTTTATTCTTTGCTTGGAATTATTTGAATCTTATACGGTCTCCTCAAATTTAAAACTGATCCTTGTAGACCGCAACTTGAGTCATTGTGCAACCCGTCGTGCAAACTGTAAAAAAAAAAACATTTCCTGAACAACAAAGTCTACTTTAACCATCGACCCAAGCACGGGGAACTCCAAATAAAAAAAATCTAACTCGAGCTCTGATTGCATATTAACACCACTTACCATTTGGTTTAAACTTGTTGGAGCATTGTCTTCTTCAAGAGACATCACGATATTGACGCTTGTATATACTAGGTAAACTATCAACATTCAACAATAGTTGTCATGTGAACTCTAACTTAGTGTTTTGTTGGAAGTCAATGTGGGATGGGACGGTCTTGACTTTGATTTCTGGGACAGGACGACCCTATTCTCTGTTTGGTTGAGGATAGATGGGACGAATTCATTTTTTATATGAATGAGAGACAACAAAAGTGGGATGTGTTGCTGACGTGTGGGACCCAATTGTTAGTTTTTTTCTCCATTTCCTTCTCCTCTCTGTATCTCTTCATCTCGAATTGTTTGGCCTCACGCACTGGTTGGGCGTGCCTCGCCTCCTCCACCGGCGCCTCCTTTCCAAGCGAGTGGCCGACGTTGATGCAAGCACTCCTCATGGTGCCGGCGGAGCTCCAGCTCGCCCGCTTGCTGTTGGCGGCGGTGGCAAGCCTGGAGCTCCCCCGTGCCGCCTACGAGAACACGCCATGTCGCCGCCTCGCCGCCTTGGGGCCAGGCTGGGATGTCACACCGCTCGGTGCCACGCAGTCGCCAACCGCTGTGGCCACGCGTCCCTCGCGCGATGCTCGATGCGCCACCTATGTAGAGCTCCCTGGTTTCGCCGCTCGCCCCCTTTTTTCGTGGGCGGAGACGAGTCTAGCTTGGGCGGTGAGGGAGAGCGTGTGCAGAAAGGAGGACCACCCCGTCCGCTGAAAAATGTGGAACATAAAGTCACGGAATCTAGAGGAAATATGTTGGGTGGGATGTCCCTGTCCCTTGGCTAAGTCTTATCCAAACAACACATATCCTATGTTTATCCTATCCCTAACAATCTCATCAACCGAACAAACGGTAAACCGACGTCATCATGCGAGTGAGTAGGAAAGTAGTTCTAGATAGGCCCGGTGAACTTTATAAATTTCCTAAAATCATGCTCTCTTTTATGCTTCTCAACTCGGGAAAACATAGAAAACTATTTTAGAAAAAACATGAAATTGGAATTTCATATTTTTTAAGTCAAATACAATTGTTCTAACATTAAATCAGATTTTATTATTTTGAAAATTTATATTTATTTATAATAAATATTTGGACCATTTTCATTTTCAAAAAGTTATTTCTACTAGTTTTTTTTAATATAAAGTCTAACCTTTTTTTCAGGCAATTTCTACGACGGGATGACAGGGGTCTTGATAGGCCAGTTGGCTAAACTAAGATTCTGCTTGGGCCGGCGGGGTCATCCACATCCCCCTGGATCTGACGACAAACCCGGCCCGTCCGGAAAGGGCCCAACCCACGCCTAAATAAATGTGGAACCTCTCCCACGCCTCCAGCAGTCACCCCTAACCCTAGCGCCGCCGCCGCCGCCTCACAGGTAAGGGAACGATGGTGTCCGGCTCCGGCGTGTGCGCAAAGCGCATCGTGGTGGACGCGCGCCACCACATGCTGGGCCGCCTCTCCTCGATCATCGCGAAGGAACTGCTGAATGGGCAGAAGGTGGTGGTCGTCCGGTGCGAGGAGATCTGCCTGTCCGGCGGCCTTGTCCGCCAAAAAATGAAGTACTTGCGCTTCCTCCGCAAAAGGATGAATACGAAGCCTTCCCACGGGCCCATCCACTTCCGCGCCCCCTCCAAGATCCTGTGGCGTACCATCCGCGGGTACGTTTGTGTTTCTTCCTCCTTTCTTCTTCCCATTTTGTGATGAGATGGTTTGTGTTTCTTCCTCCTTTCTTCTTCCCATTTTGTGATGAGATGAGATTTATCCATTTTGTGATGAGATGCGATTTATGTGTGCTGCCTACTGGCGGTTGTTTTTTCTTTTTGCAGGATGATTCCGCATAAAACCAAGAGGGGAGAGGCCGCTCTGGCGAGGCTCAAGACCTACGAGGGCGTGCCGCCGCCGTACGACAAGACCAAGCGCGTCGTCATCCCTGACGCTCTTAAGTATGTGTTTTTTTTTCCATTCGTAATTCGAGATTTGTCTGATTTTAGCATCCTGTCATGTGCGTTGTTCGTGTCTGATGGTGTTCCGTTGTTCTGGTTCGTTCGTAGGGTTCAGAGGCTGCAGCCTGGGCACAAGTACTGCCTCCTCGGCGAGCTCTCAAAGGAGGTCGGATGGAATTACCATGAAACCATCCGGGTAAGCGTTTCGCCACTCTTATGTGCTTGTTCCTATTTTTATTTATGTGTCATCGTTTTGCACCAACACTTTATGGCCTGTTGCTAAGTTTGAGAGGGTTAGTATTGTGATTCTAAATGGAAATGAACTGTCCGCACTTCTCATCTACCTGTGTAGTACTTAATAATGCTCTGAATCGCTTGGTGATTGATCAGGTGTTACTAGTTTGATCTAGTTTTCCTCTATGCTGTGCACCTTCTATTATATTGTGCTACACTTTTGCTGTTGAATTCTTATTGCTAGATTGTTCTTTTACTTTAACATGTTGGGAAAGATATTATGCTGGAATGTGCATGATTCTGGATGATGAAGAAAAATCAATCGGATTCCCATTGATTTTACAATATGATTTCAACAACCAGCTACTTCTGACAAAATCATGCACATCATAATGCAGTTGCCTTTTTGGTCTGGCAACTGGCAATGTAATGTTTTGCTGGTTTTTGTGCCACCGTGGTTGGTTAAATGATTCATACGTTTGTTATAGTGATATGTAACATTTTCAGATCATAATGTATAGATGATTCTGTATGGAGACACATCTTCTCTTTGCATCTTAACGTTTTCAGGTCTTAATGAATTTTTTGTTCATATTGTGATATGCCTATGATGTGATCAAAATATTTGCTACTCTTGATGGGTGTTCCCATTTGATGATCTTCACCACCAAGATCTCTGAGGCTCATTACATTGCAATTAGGAGGAGTACTTCAAAGTTCAAAGTAGCAGTAGGAGTTGTTGATGTTTTGTGGCTATTTTTTTCTGAATTGCAATTTATTGTATTGTGTGTCCTGGTATCTGACTGCCTGCCTTTTGTTTCCTCTATCAGGAGCTTGAGGAGAAGAGGAAGGAGAACGCCAAGGTTTCCTATGAGAGGAGGAAGCAGCTTGCTAAGCTGCGCGTGAAGGCTGAGAAGACGGCTGAGGAGAAGCTGGGATCTCAGCTAGAGATTCTGGCTCCGATCAAGTACTGAAGCTGTGCTGCATTGGTTTTGTGGAATCCGATCAATGTTTTTTTTTAATGTAATTTCTAAGTATAATCAGTGCACCTGAAAATTCAGGTGTGGAACTCCTTAATCTAGATGTGCGAATCCTATAAGACGATCAAGATGTGCAAATCCTATAAGACGATCAGTGTTCTCTCAAGAAAGTTGCATGGAAAGGGATGTTCACAGAATCCTTGCCCCGATGTGATATTTTTATATACTCGACCATTTGATTGTACCCTTGCCGCCGTCCGGATCGTCCAGGCGCACTAAGACGGGTCAGGCAAGTCTACCATCATCGGCGATGAGGCCCGCCGCGGGGTGTCCGGTGGCGTGTCCATCAGGACCGGAAATCGTCCATGACCCCAATTCCTCGACGAGCCCACCTCGCGGCAGCGTTCTTTGTTATCACAAAGAACGGGGCGGATGCCGGAGCTCTTTGTGATGCGGTTCGGCAACATCATGGTGACAGGCGGTGCTGCAGAACGAGTTTGGCGGGGCGTCGCGTGTTGCCAAAGCCCTGTAATCCCGACAGATCATTGTATCCATGTTAGGTGCATACCATGTTAGGTGCACTAGCTAGTTCAGTTGAGTCGTGAACATGTTTGTAATTATCGCGTAGAATGCGTGGAGGCGCGTCTGGAGGGCTGGCTCTGCCATGGCGTGCACGTCGCACGGGCGACCGCAAAAGCTGGCGCACCGTGCAGCCGCTCGTTGTGCCAGGGTTCACGGATCAAGCCCGGGGTTTCAATATAAGCAATGCATCAAAGGAAGCTGCGTTATCGGCAGTGGAAAATCTGTTGTCTCTCTTGCTCTCGTGTGTGCGGATTCGATTGAGTTCGCGGTGACCGCGCACTGAGCAAAGCCGTGCGCCAGTGAGTTCCTAGCTCCGGTCATCCGCTGGTCCCAACAAATTGGTACCAGAGAGCCAGTTGATGTTCTACAGCGGGTCGGTTAGCTCACCGCAAGAACCCCCGAGGAAGAGGCTCGTGATCCCACGAAGGCTGGCGGCGGAGACGCAGATGGGCAACGGCACCTTGACAAGCACCACCATTCCAGGGATGCGTGAGAGCTCGCTGGTGTGGCCGATGTTGGATCGATCGAACTACGCCGAGTGGGCGATGTTGATGCAGTGCAACCTGGAGACGTTGGAGATCTGGCATGTAATCGATCCAGGCACCAAACGTCAAACGGTCGCAAGAGCACCAAGCAATGAGCGCGCTCCTGCGTTCGGTGCCGAAGGACATTTGGAGTGGACCAAGGCAAGCATTCAAAGGCGCGGCACACACGGCGGCGAGCGTCGACACGGCACACGACGTCGAGCGGCAGTGCGGCGCCTATTTCTCATCGAGGGAACCTGACGGACGAGCTGTGGACATCGCCTGGGAGGCTGTTGTTGGATCGAACTGGGAGGCTCTGTGACTGTGAACGCATCCGTAAGTGGCTAAATGCTACTAGCCTGATGTCCGATTGTCAAGGAGGAGGATCCTTGTTCGACTGCACCCTGTAGTTGAAGTTAAAGGATCTTGTTCCTGGTGTGCATCATCGATGAATCTGCGTGATTGTACTTGTGCTCAGCCTCAGCAGCAGAGGTGTTTTCAACATCCTAAAGAAGCAGCAGTAGTGGTACCACTCATTGAAATGACATGAAGTGCTCACGGTTCTTGTCTATTTTAGACTGAAATAGCAGGAAAAGTATGTATACCGATTTACTGTGGAGGTGGAGCATTGCAACACTTATATTGGAGAAGATGAAGCAGCTACCTATGTCGTGTGTTTCCTCTGTCTACACCTATGCATTTCTAAGAAAACTTGTGATGGTCAATTAAATTATTTATTCTGAGATACTGGAGTAGAAATATGTCTCTTTCCTTCGTGCCTCTACGAATTAGTCAGGGAGTGCATTGTTCATTGTAATCCTATGCTGCTGTGTTAGTGTGTCCTAGCTTCAGTTTGAATAAACTATCCAAGTAGCAAATGGTTGCAGTGCTCAACAGAAAAGCAGAAATGTGGGATGGTGTAACCATGATATGCGAGGTGTGGTACATGTAGTGTCGTTGTGTTTAGGCATCTAAATCTCCTCTACATCAACTGAAATACACTGTGTTGTTGTGTTTATTGTTGTGTTTAGGAGTCCAAATTTCTTCTAATTTGCAATACATAACAAAAACAATGCCACTTCCAGTAGCACAAATACTCTGTTTACTATTTTCGGGTGTGAGTTCAGGTGGTGTTCACTATTCTCGTATTTTTTTTAGCAACCGATTTTACAACAATTAACATCAAAGCCAGTTACGAATGCTTGACACAATGCGGTGTGATATTGACGGGAACGGAAGGCAGGTTCCTAGAAGTAAAGCCAGCGTGGTGTTAGCGGGAAGCTGCAGGAGATGGTGTTATTCTCGCTTTCAGTTTCAGATAACACACTTCTGCGCTGCCAATTTGTTTCAACCTTTTCCACATAAAACACCATGCTGCAATCATAAAAATCTGGTAAATTCGAAAACATGTTACCGATTCTTCACTGCTGCCGAACTCTTATCTGGAGGGCATGATATCAACTAACTGTTACATGGTTGGCATTTGCACATGAGAAAAACTATAGCACGGTACCCAGGCCAAGCAGTAAGCAATAGTTATGTGCAAGTGCAATATTGATACGAGAAACTTATTGTGTGATGGAAACTGAAAATAAGAACACGATGATCTGAACATAAAATTGATAACACTATACATACAAGAGTTGGCAGGAAGGAGTACAACATCAAATGTGGCAATATCCGCCGCTGGGCTTTAGCCATTTATAGGACAAAATGGAACTCAACTGATGATGTCTTTTTTCTATAGTATTTCCTTGTTAAAATAGTGCTAAAACACACAAAAAAATGAAACAAAAAAAAAGAAAAAAACGTTTGAATAAAATCTTACTAAGAAAGAAATTAATGTCTGCAACTAGAAAATCTGTAGTAGTATTGGACTAGTGAACACATTAGTATGGTGCTGTTAGAACTTTCTTCTGCAACTAGAAAATCTGAAGTAGTATTGGACTAGTGAACACATTAGTATGGCGCTTATAGAACTTTCTTTTATATCAAGTACACATGAGATCTGCGTATTGTATAAGATAAGAGGAAAGAAGTTACAATGCGCATGGTCACAAGTGTTGCCAGTTTGCTTGAAGACTTACAATGTTGGTGGCTACTTGAGGCCTAGAGACTTACTCATGAACCAGACAACCTAGATTCCGCACACTGGCTTCGACCCACAATGTTGGAGATCTGGCATGTAATCGATCCAGGCACCAATGTCAAACAGTCGCAAGAGCACCAAGCAATGAGCGCGCTCCTGCTTTCGGTGCCGAAGGACATTTGGCGTAGACCAAGGCAAGCAATCAAAGGCGAAGCATGTCGCGGCACACGCGGCGGCGAGCGTCGACACGGCACACGACGTTGAGCGGCAGCGCGGCGCCTATTTCTCATCGAGGGAACCTGCGGCCGCGACGGACGAGCTGGTTGGATCGAACTGGGAGGCTGTGATTGTGAACGCATCCCTAAGTGGCTAAATGCTAGCCTGATGCGTGGATGTCCGGTTGTAAAGGAAGACGATCCTTTTCGACTGCACCGTGTATAAGAGTATCCGCACTCTTCGTCCTCTAAATCCATCATCTAAAAAAAATATTTCATTCTATTCATCGAGATTCTCTCCTCCATATTACTTTCTCTCGCACTCATCCATCCTCTATATCTTTACTCTATATCAACTGCCAACAATGAGACCCACATGTTTATAAATAAATTTTATCTAAATATATTCATGTAATCTTATTTTGAATGATTTATTGAAACAAATTCAATGGTGTAATCAGAATTTAATTAGGTGTTTTGGCTTGTGAGTTAGAACATTTTTTTGTTAGTTAAAACCGTGGGACCCACCACTGCATGTCAGAGTCAGAGCTGTGGTAGGCTCGCTCGTGCCTCCCGTCGTGCCGCACATGCTCTCCCTCCTCCTGCCATTGGTCAACACGCCGGTACAGGAGAGACACTATTCTGCTTGATTTTCCGGACTGCACCTATCCTACTCAATCCAGGAGGCCCGTAGCAGACCCGGCGCATGACTTTTTCCTGTATCAGTCGCCTGTAGGATGGTTTTGAGGACGCCGGTGCGGGTGATCTTGTTCCGTAGGTGGTGTGCATCGATGAATCTGCGTGATTGTACTTGTGCTCAGCCTCAGCAGCAGAGGTTCTAGTGCTTGGGACTGGTTCCTGTATCTCAGTTGAGGAGAATTGGCTTTGATTTTTTAAATTTGTGTTTGGGACTGGTTTTGAGGAATAGTTTTGAGACCCTAGCATTTGTTTGGGCCAGAAGCTTCAATTTAATTAGCCGCCAATATGGCAATATATACACTTGATCGATTAACTATTTGCTCAATCAGTTGCTTGTGTGGCTGTTGAGCCATAACCATTAGACCCATTTTACTCACTGAAATGCTATGACAACTCATAGATCGAGTATGATGGAAATGGGAATGGCATGCAACGGTCATTACAGTATATATATGCATTGCCAATCTGTCACGAGTTGAGAAGGCTAAAGAAATGGGAGTCTTTTTTACATTACAATTCTATGCGTATCTGGTAACTTTACTACTAAACCAGTGCACCTCTATTGCAATTAGTATTAGTTACAAGGACTATCTCGAAGCAGGATCACCTCTTCTACTTTAATTATTTCGTGTGATATTGGAGGTCACCAAATAGAAATCAGAGCAATGAATTATGATGACGTTTGGTTGAGCTAAATGTAATGTAATCGGATTACTAAGTCGACCTGATGCCAATACAGCTGTTTGGTTGGACTCGACCCGTTATCAAATAGCACGTAATCAGATAACGTCCTATTGATCGCTAATACCGCGCCTTCCCAAGCCTTTTTCGGATTACACCGCTGCCACCCAGCGCCTCCCCGCTTGAGCGCCTCCCTCTCGTGTTACCGAGGCTAACCAAACAAAGCGAGGCATCGCTGTTATGGCAACAAATATGCTGTGATCCAATTTCGTTTCCATTTGCATTACCATTATACGAACCAAATGGTTCCTACATTGAATTTGGCTTAGTTAGGTTCATGGTGAAATACGAAGAGAAAAACTAGTTATTGATTTCATTATTCTACATCGGAATTTGTTGGTTACTACCCATCATCTGGATTATTTCCAATAGAGACAGATGTGAATAACGCAAGATGGATATTCA
Organism: Eremochloa ophiuroides; assembly: GCA_038502445.1. NCBI lineage: Eukaryota > Viridiplantae > Streptophyta > Magnoliopsida > Poales > Poaceae > Eremochloa > Eremochloa ophiuroides. Next base: position 5,148,042 of record JAHLJS010000008.1, read on the forward strand.
AACAGGAAAGGATATAAACCTATACATGTGGCACTTAAACATAGAAAATACACATGCAGTCTTCGAAATATATGATAACTCAAAGACTTTGTCAAATACCAGATCACAAGAGACCTTAGGGTGCTTCCAACTTATAGAATTCGGAGTACTATCTCCTATCAATTGTGATATGAATTTTTTTTCAATAATGGAATAAGTTTCATTCGACAAAACTATAAGATGAAACTATCACTACTATAATGCTCGTCACCGTTGGATTCAAATACATCACATTGCCAATTCCATCCCTCGGTGGTGAAAGTGGACAGTGATAACAAGGGTAGTCATCGTCTGTTCCAACTGGCTGTGATAATGAATTATCACCATAGATGTTGTCGCCGCCAATTCCAACAGACGATGATAATGGACAATAACCATGGGGTTGTCATCACCAGTTCCAACCGGTGGTGATAATGGATTGGCGACAAACCATGCCGCCCTATTTGGTCATGTTGTGCCTGGGTTGGCACACGGGCCGATGTGCTGGCCCAGGCATGGGCACGAGGCCGAGCTGTGCTTGGTACGGGCACCAGGCCTAGGCTGTGCCTTTTCGGTCTGAGCCCGTGCTAGCCCAACGGGGCTAGCCTGTTTTTTGGTCAAGTATATGCAGGGATGTGTGAGAGGCCCATGCGAGGACAAGGTGTGATGATCAAGCTCTACCACCTACGAGTTTAGGTCACTAGTACTAGCGTGACTGTTAAAATAGTGGAATTCTCTTAGGCCCCATTTGGATCAATTTTAAGAATTATAATTAACATACATATTAATCAACTTAATATGGTTATATATAGTTTATATTTATACATTATTGTTGACTATAGGAGAGAGACACTTATATGTTGTATTTTTACCGTGTGGGAGCAAGTTGAAGAGCGTGCTATAAATTGTAAAGTAGAAATATAACATGGTGATCTGTAGAATCAAATTTCATCTCTTTTTTTTGAAAGATCCAACACATGGCCGACATATATTAATAAGAAGATGAGAGAGTTACTTGCGCAAGAAGCACAAAACAACTTCCCAAGTTTGACAGACCATCAAACTGGGCGTAAGATCATTACAAACTACTCACAAACAGATACAACAGGTGGCCAACAACTCCCACTATCATGGAACCTCCAACTCGGCCACTGCAGCCTCTATAGCCACTGTAGCAAAGGCCTCGCAAAGTTCCTTGTTGTTCAACTTCGTCGCGGCCTTGATTGCCTCGATCGCCTGCTCCGGGAGGCCTTGACCAAACATGTCGACGTACGCCGTGACTGCTGCATCTGGAGCCGCCGATTTGCCGTTGAGAAATTCCATCTCGCGTTTAAGCTTGCGCTTGGCACGCTCTTCCACTAGCACGGTGGACGAACGAGCTACCAAACGCAGGCTAGAGCGGGTGGGAGCCATTATCCTTCTGCGTCTTCTGGTACTCGGCTTGTCGGCCCGCTTTTGAACATCACCCCCAGGAGGCGAGGCTGGCCTCGGTAGCACCGGATCAGGGATAGTTTTGAACATCTGCATGGAGAAGGAGGCGCAATCATCAATGTCCTCCATCTCGTTACTGCAGGCACCATTGTTCCCTGTCCCCTGCAAAACAACATTCTCATCGACAATGCTATCAACGGCCGTCGCACTGGCCATTGCAGAAAGGTCAACACCTGAAGCGGCAATCTCGTCCAGCATCGGGTCGACGGAGGCTGAGTGATGCGGCAAACTCGTCCTGAGTGAAGCGGCAAGCTCGTCGAACATCGGGTCGACGGGGACGAATCGCACCACTGGCGCAACGCATGAGCACATCACCTCCGCGAGCAAATCAAGCTCGAGGGAGCACGGTGTAGTATAGGAGGCAGTGGTGTTGTTTGCGTGGTCAGCGGGAGATCCCGTGCAATCGTTCATCGGGCTCAGCCCGGCGCCGGCGCCGGCGCCGCCGACGCTGTCTCCGGCGCCCACAGGACCCATCTGCGCCCCCCCACGGCCCTCTGTGTAGCCCCATCTGATGACAGAGGGCTGTCGGGGGAAGCGTTTTGGGCAGGGCCGTCGGCATGAGCCGGGTGTTGACGGTCGATAACGTCAATTTTTATTAGAACTTTAGACACAAAATGATACATGAATACAAACTAATCTAGGGTTTTAACTGACGATTTCCACGAGTTTTGTATGTTCTGTATTTTCCAGGGGTTATTCCAGAAAAGCATAAAAGAGAGATTAAAGTGCTTAATTATCACGAAACTTATCCGCCAAGAAAACATCATCATTAGAGCGTGGGAAGCCTCTGGAACACACCCGAAGCAAGCGGGGCCCCACCGGGCAGGTGGTGGGGCCGGGCGGCGCCCCCCAGGGTTTCGTCTCCGTCTTTCGGAGTCTTCTTCCACCGCCTTTTGGGAGTCATCTCGGCCCTTTATTGAAGTCGGTTTGATCCTACGGCGCACGTTCATCCTACCAGGCTATAAATAGAGGGGTAGACCCCTCTGGAGGTATAAGCAATCAATCATTCATCGAAGGCATTAAGTCTTCAAGCCATCAAGAGCCCTCTAGTTCATCAAGAGCCTCCTAGTTCATAGTTCTAGCCTAATTAGATTAGAAGTAGAGGAGATCTAGTTCTTCAGCGGGATTCGAGCCCCCGGCGTCTGTCTGGAGCGCGGAGTTCAATATAGCTCTAGTTCTTTCTCTATTATTATATTCTTCATTATGATTAGGGAAACATCGTTCTTAATAGTTCATATGTTCTTAATTGCATTAGTCATTGTCTACTTTGATTATATGTCTAGTATAGTTAGTTTGATCTTATTGAATTCATGCAATTGCTCGTATAGCGTTTATCCAAACGATCGTTGGGTAGATGATGAACAATGTGTAGACGTGGTGTCTAGATATTCTGTTTATCTGCGAGTGCACCCTGATGTGCCGGGTCGTGTGGTAGTTCGCGTAGGTGACAGTTACGTTGATTCCTCTGTAGTCCACCCCCGTATGTAGGCAAGCAGGCACGGTCGCGAAGTTGGGTGATGACTCTGTTTCACATCCTTTCTAGATGATGCCCTTTGCATGTGATTATGATATAAGACTAATCTAACAATGATTGCTAGATGTAATTGCACTAGTTGAAGTTATTCATTGACGTAGTTATAGAATTACCTTAGATATTAATTTCTTAATTTATCCATTGGCTAGCTATTACTATGACTATAGAGTGCTCTGATGTTTATCCATTAATGATGCTTGATCATACTTATCACCTATATTTATCATTATTATCTTGTGACCTCTACCTGTTATGAGTAGAGTATATGACATCGGTAACATCACTTATTCATTGTATATGGTTATTATCAATATAATAGATTGTAGTTTATCTAAGTCCTTCCTAGTGGTATAAATATAAATCGACAACCTGGTAAACTCTAGGTAAAATGCTACAATGGTATAATTATCTGTCCGCTTGTAGAATTGTTCTTAGTTTATATTTATATATATTTTTGCCTAGTCACATGGAATAATATATGAAACCTTTATTTATTCTTAGCATATAGGATTGACAACCCAGTTCATGCTAAAGAATGTTGGTAATAGATAAGTGGCTAGTTGATATTGACCAGTTAATTAATTATCATACATCTTTTAATCTCGTCCCTAGTGTTAAAAGTTATAAAGTTATATTTGACGACGTTAGTAGATGTCAACACCGGGTGACGGCGCAAGCCCCCTCCCAACGCCGCTGACTTATGATGCCTACAGTCCCTGGCGATATGACGGAAACCATGACAGCGTAGGCAACACTATGGCAACCGACAAGACGCCATGGGGTGCGAGTAGGAGAGGCAGTTAAAACATCTATCACGAAGCTGAGCAGGGATCTTTCAAACCTTGGCATGAAGCTCGAGGCTGTGGCGAGGCTCAGTCAAGGTAGCCAGAGGTCCTGGCTTCTGCCCGGTCAAGATCTCCCTCCACCCCTTGGCGTCGGGAGCAGAGACCCGTCCGCGAGCACCAAGGCGTTGCCGGGCCGGGACCCGATCATCCACTGGTCGAGCATGCAGACCATGGACCAGCTGAGGGCGTGGGTGGCCGCGCTGTCTCCGCCGTCGAGCGTCCACCCCGCCGCTCCCCGGAGCCACGATCGGACGGGCTTGGGCACGCACGGGGGGCGTTAGGCGATGAGCGACCTCAGGGGGGTTGCTTGCCCCGGTCAGCAGAGGTGTTGCCGTGGGAACCGCCAACGGGAGGCGAAGCCCGAACCGACGACCCCAGGCGAACTGCGTCGAGATAAGAGGTCGGGAAGCTCCCCGGCGACCCCTCCACCTCAGAGCCCTCGTCCGCCCAACATCGAGCCTTGGATCGCCCCGACGAGCCGTCCCTAGGATGAAAGGGAGGCGCGAGAGGGGAGAGAGAGGACGATGGCCCGGGCGCAGGCACATGGGCAGCCCGCCGCGGCGAGCCTGTCTCCGAGGCGTCGTCGTCCTCCAGGACGTCCTCGATGACAACCTCCAATCCGTCCTGCATCAACCGGGACTCGAGCATGGCAGCAGTTGCGCCCGGCGGCGGCACAGGCCCTGTGTCGGTCCCCGGCTCCGGGGCCAGCCCGCTTGAGGTGGAAGCAGCAGAGGCCCCCGCCTTCGTCGGGGCGGAGGGAGCCGACGGAGGCGGCACAGAGCTATCGGCACCATCAACTCCAGCGTCAATGGCGGGGCTGGTTGCAGCGTGAGGCTCCATCGTTGGGGAGGCGGCGGTCGCGGCAGCGGATCGTTGCGAAGATGGAGCACCGGGGACGGCTTCGAAACTGCTGCAAGTGGCAGGCGGAGGCAGTGTCCGTGCCGAGCACTCCTCTGGCTGTGCACCTACGCAGGGAGGCGGCCAGGCACCGGCGGGAGCCGAGGCAGTGGTGCCCTCCCCCGGTGGCCTTAGGGTGCCGAAGGGAGCATCCGATGCGGGTGGCGCCAGTGGCCGTGCCGCGATCTCAGCCGGCGTTGGCGCGGGCATGGGCTACGGCTCGCCCACACCAAATCCGGCCAACGCGGGCCCGCAGGAGGCCACGATGGAGGCGCCAGACGCCGGTGGCGACATAGGCGGCTGAGGTGGCGCGGTGATAAATAATGTATTGAGACTACATACCAATGGCTTGGGATCTCCAAAATGGTCTTTCCTAACAAAATAACGGCAAAACCTCTGCCCCCTATCAGAGCTCGAGCTCCACTGATAGAGGAGAGGAAGCCGTCTGGAGAAAGAAGAAGGGTTGTACAGATTTATATAGGCGAGGATTAACCGCGGCGGGCAAAATAAAGAAAAACCGCCTCGGTTAATTTTATATTAACCGAGGCAGTTGTCTTAATTTGTCCGCCTCGGTTACATAATTAACCGAGACGGTCTCTTTAACGTAACCGCCTCGGTTAATATGCATTAACCGAGACGGTTTCATTATATTGCCCGCCTTGGTTAATTCTTTAACGGAGGCGGTTTTTATAAAACGACCGCCTCGGTTAATTGTGTTTAACCAAGACTGTTGAGTTAAGTTGCCCGTCTCTATTAAAGTTTAACCGAGGCGGGCAGTTAAACGGCCCACCGGCCACACCTTAACGGAGGCGGCCGATTTTCCTACCCGCCTCCTTTAATGTTTTGGCACCGTCTTGCAAAATCATTTTTGTAGTAGTGGTAGAAGGCAGAGGAGGCCTTGGGAGTCAGGGGGAGGTGGAGGGGAAGGAGAGGGGCCGGGGCTGGGGGCGCCGGCGCCGCGGCGGCAGCCGGCGCCGCCAGCGGCGGCTGCAGGGGAGCCCGCAGGGTGGGGAACCCTAGGCTCGCCCCGCCTCTCCGATTCAAAGTACGGCATCCCGATTGGTCTTCATCTGTCTATCCTATGAATTTGAGGTAGGTAAATATATGAACTTTGAAAAGTGGTGAAATGTCATATTCTAAGTGAAATAGTCTAAGTTGTTAACTAGATTTCAGTTCCTCTGAATAAAAGGATCCAAACGACCCCTAGCATGTTTTTAAGTAGTAATAAAACACTACTAATAGTCATAGCACATAAAAATCCTCGTTTTTTTTTGTGACAATAAAAATCCTCGTTAGGAGGCATTTGTTAGACCACAACCGACGTCACTGGTTGTGCGTGACCAATGTCCCTCCAGCTACCACCGGTGGATCGATGTCTTCTTCCTCATCCCCGCCCACGGAGAAGAACTCATACCCGCTACCATCGTCTGAGCTCGGCCCGACACGGCCAAGCAGCGGGCAGAACCATTGCAGCGTGGGGTGGTCGAGAGGGAGTAAATACGGAAGGCATGAAGTGAGCTATGAATTGTTCCGTCATGTGCACTTTGGGGGTAAAAGAAGACTGCGCTCCACCAAGACCATGAAGAGCTCCACGACCATGCTGCGGGTGCTTGATGGCTTTTTTTGCATCCCCGGCCACGGTCATCCGATGAACCTGCACACGCTCGAGCATGATCCCCTTTCCCACGCTCACCGTCGACCCATGCTAGCAAAGCCTCACGCCTCGGACGCGAATGCCCGCAGGCCTCACACCCTTCTGCTCCTCTCACTTTAGCACATGGATGAGCACATCTGCACATGGAACTGGAAGACCAACAAACATGACGTTTCTGCATATGCAAACGCGTTGGTTACTTCTTACGTACTTGTCATGTTGGATCTAACAGTTAGACGAAAAGGTATATAGAGCTCGATTGAACCACTTATAAGGATTCTAAAGGCTGAAAAGTATAATGATAGTTTATGAACCTAGATTGGACCTCTGCTTCGTTTTATTCTATTACCTTTTTTTTCTGAATATATTACTGTATAGCACTCGGTAAAGGATGGGTTTGACCTAGTGTCAGGCCCTCGACAAAATACAGCTCTCGGCAAAGGCACTCTAAGGCAACGGCCCCCATCCATCGTCAATCTTTGCCGAGAGCCAGGCGTTAGGCACTCGGCAAAGTGATTGTTTGCCGAGTGCCTATGCTTTGGCACTCAGGCAAAGCCTTTTTATTTTTATTTTTATATTCTCTTTTGCAAGCTCTTGGTGTCAATTCAATTGATTTGCCGAGTATCTTGTTCATACGCGTGCCAATCCGACGAACGTAAATGATCTGGTCTAAATAAGATAGCACCGGCGGTTGGCTTAAGAAAACTGTCACGGTTTTCTTAAGCCAACCGCCATTGCAAACGGATTTACACTAGCGGTTCATGAATTGGGCCCACCATTTTATTTCTCGTTTGCAGCCGTCAACAGTCTATTAAAAAAAATCGGACGCCAAGAGAAATTATGTATGTACTAGTGAACGAAAGGTTCACATGAACCCTCCGTTTACACAAATGGCAAAAGGAGGGAGTTAATAAGTGAATCTTTCGTTACTTTATTAGGAGATCGTCTGAACCTATGGATGTTTTCCTTTTCTTTTTATTAGGATCATGTTCGTGTATTGCAACTGGAGCCAAATAATATCATGATATTTCTACTGGAGCCGAATTTGTTAAACTTTGTAATGGTTTTGCCACGTTTGTGTTGGAAGGATACATTTATGTTTTGTGCATGAACCGTAACCTTTCAGTTTACAATAAGCCGAGCTCGCAACATTAAGCATTGGTCGAACTAGATGTACCACGAAGCCATTGGTGATGTTTATTTTGTCCTCAAGGACATGTGCCACGTATGCATCAACCATTGGATGCACATTGAGCATAATACCTTTATTAAGGGCAAAATTCACATCCTAAAGCCATTAGATTTAACTAGCATGTTTGTTCTAAAGAGTGACAGCGCTACCTGCGCCTGTGGCTCTGAAGTTCAGAATAACCATAGAGTTGTCCTTTATTTTTCTTTTCGTTTCCTTTATTCAATTTCTTCAGAAATGCGAACATGTATAAAGCATGCCTGCTTTGCATCCGAATTTCACGAGCCAATCAACACGCCGACGTGCTGCCCAACAACAGCAGATGCAGAGACTAATGATGAGCTCACAAAGCCAATGGGACCACTCTTCAGTGACTACTATCCCTGAATCACGCCACCACTTCTTCACCACTACCACCTACCAATGAGTCTCGTGTGCTGACAACTAAGCACAGGATCAGCATTCTTCGTCTTCTGGTTTAGAGATTGCAGATGCAAGCACCGGACATTGACCATTATTCATGGCATTCTTTCCAGCCTCGCTTTCCTCATGATACCTCACCATTTTCTTTGTCCTGCAAAGAAGGGCCTAACGATCAAGGACCACCATAATCACAGAGGTATTCAGATCGATTAGCCTGTGCGCATTTCAGAAAAGTTCAGTGAGGCATGCTTGTGCTATTCTGCAGAGCAGGTGAACTCTTGAGCTGAAGGAAGCAGGAAGAACAGTATGCTGCAGCGGGCGGCCAGCAACGCGTATTCGTGGTGGTGGGCGAGCCATGTCCGCACCAAGCAGTCCAAATGGCTCGACAGCAACCTCAGAGGTTCGTCTTTCTTGAGAACACATCTCGTCCATGTATATTCAGAGTTTCAGACAGTCGATCTCCCATTTTGAGAAAGACAATGCACCTTGCTTCATGTGCAGCTTTAGTTTCAGTATGTTACCACATTTATGTTACGATGAGTTATAGGATGGTTTCTCTGAACTGTTTCTTTTCCTTCTCCAAGCTCTTGGATAATTTCCTGAAAAAGATCCCATTTAAGAAAAATACATTGTATGTAATCTGTACAGGATTGTAACAGGAACATCTGTTTTCTAGCAATAAAACCTTAGTCCAGGTGATAATCAAAGTTATGTATGGATCATCTAAGCATAGTGTACGATTCACTTTGGAAATGTCTGGTTACTCAGAGCAAGTACGATGCTTTTCATTCTAGTTTGATTGGCGTTGGCCTAGTAGTCAGAGAGAAATACAATACAGTTTGCGACGATTGTAGATCATTTTTGTGCAAATGAACTTCCATATGTTTTAGGGCAGTCAAGTGCATAAAAAGAAAGAAGAAACTGAAACTCCATAACCTTTACAGCCGCTTTGAAGTCTACACATTTTTACAGAGTACTGTGGAACACCCTTCAATAATATCTATTTCCTTTTTGGTTTCTTGATTGACCTCTTTGTTTGCATCATTATTTTTTTATTATCGCCACTCCAGTTACCTAAAATATATTTTATTTTTTATATTTCTCAATGCACCTTTTTCTGAACATCTAATGTCTCAAATTGGTTCAAAATTATGCTTGTTTTTTTAATTGCTCATCACTGGTTTTTAAACATGGTTTTCTAACACATCAACCGCCTAATGCCTGTTGCTTTTTAAACACTGGTTTTTCACAATTAAAACGTTGCATATCATTCTGCGCAAAGAAATTGACCACAAAATTGAAGACAGTAAAGTAAAGAAACGAAAAAACTGAAACCTGTGTTACATATCAACCATTAACAGTTAGAATTGCTTCTGAGATTTTTTTTTTCATTCTGAATATCCAGTGTCTCCGATTGTACTTGCTTTTTTCATTGTTCAAGATTATTATATTTTGGGTGTTAAAAGTTTTTCATGCATTTACACTCGTGCAGATATGGAAGATAGGATCAAGTGTATTCTCTTCCTCCTTGGGGAGGAAGCTGATTCTTTCGCTAAGAGGGCAGAAATGTATTACAAGCGACGACCAGAGGTGATCAGTTCAGTGGAAGAAGCATACCGGGCATACAGGGCCCTTGCTGAACGCTATGACCATATGTCAGGGGAGTTACACAAAGCAAACCACACAATTGCAACAGCCTTCCCTGATCAGATTCAGTATTCACTATCAGAAGAGGACGATGATAATCTCCCAAAGGCTTTTACCATAGTTGATCGTCGCAAAATCCACAAATTAACAGTTGAGGAACTGATGAAGAGGAAGCATGGTGAGAAATCAGGACTGAAGGATTCAAGCAAGAAATTTGCAGCTCCAATCAGCAAAGATAATGCACAAGCTGAGATTAGCAGGCTGCAGAAAGAGATATTAGTCCTGCAGACTGAGAAAGAATTCATCAAAAGCTCTTATGAGAGTGGAATTGCAAAATACTGGGATCTCGAAAAGCAAATCAATGAAACGCAGGAAGAAGTTTGCTACTTCCAAGATGAGTTCAATGAAAGTGCAGCGATAGAGGATCATGAAGCCCAGGCTTTGATGACAGCCACTGCTCTTAAATCTTGTGAAGGTACCATTATCAAAATGCAGGAGCAACAGAAGTCATTTTTCAGGCAAGCAATGATTGAGTCCGAAAGAGCTAAGGTTTCTAGGGATAAACTAAAGGGTATCTTCAAAGCACATGGTAAATCACTATCATATTCAGGAAATTCTGCAGATGACAATGTTAATAATGATGTCAGTGCTAGGAAAGATGAATTGTTCTCCATGAAGCAGGAGAACACTGAACTACAAGAACTGGTAGATAAGATCAGGGGATACTTTGAAATGAGCTCTGATCTTTCTGTGGAACATATTGCAGAGAAAATTGATGAACTAGTTAACAAAGTTGTGGATTTGGAACTCATGATTTCAACCCAGACTGCACAGATAAATAGGCTGCGTCTAGAAAACAATGAGCTGGAGAAGTCATTGCAGAAATTGGAGGAAGAGAAGGCAGAACAAACCCGTGACTCAGGTGAATTAGATGGCAAGCTCAAGGAGGCAGAAAAGGAGCTTATTAGAGTGCATAACCTTGAGGCATCCTATCATGCAGAAGAAAGAATAGTCTACGCTAATTTCAAGGAAACAATAAACAATTTCTGTGATATTTCACATATGCTGCAATCACCTATCACTGAGCACCAAGCAGTTTCCAGGTGCATGCCGACTGAAGAAGCAACATCATCCACTGAAACTGAACCATCAAGTGTGCATGGCAAAACAAGCCCATCAGAGGATCCTGAGATGGATGAAACTGCAAGGAAGCCACATGTGGATGGACTTCCTAATCATCCAGACACATCAGAGCCAAGTATCTTCCATGACAATCATCAGTCATCTAGTTGCCACTATGAGATTAAAGCAGAAAAGCATTATCAGGTAGATAAAACAGAGGAGTTGTGGTGTTGTGAGTTTGAAGATAAGTTCAGTATATCTGCATCAGTGGATTTAGGAACAACAGAAAATGCAGACCATAGTTTGTCTGCTGATAATAATAATGGAGGACCAGTACATGTTGGTAAAATCACTAGTGACACTGAAAGTAGTGTGCAACCATACATTGTACACTCCCATGAGAGTGACCCATTAGAACAACTGCATCACATTTTCGCAAGCAGCCCAGGAGAAAATGTGAAACAAGAAGATAATGTGATATATTACTCAACAGAGTGTAACAACATGTCTGTGAACAAGTCAGCACAGAATATGGAGATGAGTGAAGCAGAAGCTTCATATATCACTAAAAACCTACTTCTACTAGTGGGAAAGTTGCAAATGTTGGAGATCAAGAGGATGTCATGATTAATCTGCACCAACTGCTTGTGACCGGACTCCAAGTTAAGGAAAAGGTACTACTAGAGGAGTACACTTCTATCCTCCGAAACTATAAAGATGCAAAGCGAAGGCTTGCAGAAGTGGAAACAAAGAACCAGGAATGCTTGAATGAGATACGAGCCATGATAAGCGAACTAGAGTGTGCCAACGGAATGAAGGATGCTGAGATTCGGACACTTCGTGAGCTCTTGGAATCCTTAACTTACAAAGAGACATCACAAAGAGGTCATAAATTGAATTCAATCATGCCCCTAAGTGAGAAGAATGGAATGGTTAGGGGCCACCGGAGGACTCCAAGTATTTTGCAACTTCATCAAAGGGCACAAAGTGTCCCCTCTATTCATAGGAGAATAGAAAATAATTCTAGCCAGAAAAATAACCTGATTACCAATTCTTCCATGGTACTTGATGCACCACATGATGTTACCAATCAAGAAAGCATTATTCTGGAAGATCTCACATCAGTGAATGTAGTTGAGATGGAGGAAGCATCACCGCTTCAAGAGAAGTTCAGAAAAAACATTGATACACTTCTGGAGGAGAACCTAGCATTCTTGATGAAGTTGAGCATGTCTTTCCAACAGATACAAGGTTTTCAGACCAAATATGATCAGATACAATCTGAGATTAGTAAGCTAACAAATGACAAGCTAAAGCCAAGCGAGCATGACACAAATGATTACCCTGCAGACTCAGAAATGGAAACAACAAAAAAGAGGCTAAGGGAACTCAAGATTGAACTTCAAGTATGGTCAGAACAGAATATGATGTTCAAAGGTGAACTCCAGTGTAGGTTTGACTCCCTATGCAACCTACAGGAAGAAATTGAAGGAACCATGGAAATGGATGAAGACACTGAGCACGGAACTAGATTCACTTCCTATCAAGTTCAGGGAGAGGTCCTGAACATGAAGCAAGAGAACAATAAAGTCGCTGATGAACTGCAGGCTAGTTTGGATCATGCCAAAGGGCTCCAAACAGAACTTGATAAGGTTCTGGCAAAGATTCTCAATGGCACTAGCTTGTCTGGGACTAAAGCTACCAGCACCTGGAGGAATGCACCCTCTAAATCAAAAATACCGCTGCAGATGTTCCTCTTTCCAAACAAGAAAAAAAAGACATCGCTGTTTGCGTGTGTAAACCCAGCGTACCTTTCAAAGCAGCAAAGTGAAATGGCGTTCTTCACTAAAATGAGCTAGGTATGCAAGAGTGTCTATATAAATGCCTAAACTTTCAAATATGCTAGTGTGTGATCTGGTAGTCTAACAAGTTAATGTGATCATCAGGTCTTTTGGATGGAATCAAATTCACAATGGAGCAAGAAAACAAGACTCAAGATTATTCAAAAAAAAAAAACAAGACTCAAGATTTGATGTCAGGTTGTAGCCTAATGCCAGAGGGCTATATTTAGTATATATTTTAGAATCTTGCAGCAACTTACTAGGATTAAATAGTGTATTCTTACTAACCAGCTGATTTAATTCAAATGAGATATGCATATATTGTACACCTTTTTCACATTTGTAGATAGCTTATTAGAAAAATAGATAGTTTGAATTTGCAGAGAAATCACTGTGTGCTGAAGAGAACGAATGTACACGATGAAATTCAGCTTGTGCGGTAAATATTGAGGCCATAATGAATGATTCATTCAGTTCAGGGTTCATGCATTGCATGGGCATAGTTTAAATCTTGCTGACCAGAGATAACTAGTAAAAGAAAACAACAGAAGAGTACGCATCAAGCTCAGTCAGACAAGAGATATGGTGGTCAGCAGGCACCTGAGTGAGAGAGGAGCCTGTAGGTGGTGTCCTCTTGGCGTGGCATTCCATCAAACAGTTTTCCGAGCTGCGTGTACGATGAAGCAGCGCAAACACTAGCAGGCTTCAAAAGAGGTTCGGCATTGCCGCAAACGCAGATTCAGGGAATCAGCTTTCTCAGTCCATGTGAAGGTCCCGGCGCCATTCTCAGCCTGAGGGAGCTCGCTTCTCCGGCGGAACGGCGGACCGTCGTCTCCTCCAAAGCAATCCAGAGCGGGGCACGGCGTGTGGAGACACAAAGCCAAGCCATCACGGCTAATCTGTACTCTGTCGTACAAAAAAGTGCCGCTGCGTGAATCCTAATGGTAAAAATCTTTTAGCTTTACTAGATGAGTGTCCACGCGTTGCTACGGGGAAAAAAATTGTACCAAACATAATAGTATATGACTAAGTGCAACTTCATGTCTCCATCAATCCTAATTGGAGTTCAAAGTGCAATACAACCGCAAATGTCCCAGATAAATGAACAGGAATCTAATAACCACCATCAAACTCCTGTGAAACACATAGCCCACAATAATTCATGACATTCTGAGGAAACATCAGTGCCTTCTCCTGGGTGAGGTCTTTGAACGAGCTCATGGACTCATGGTGTTGACCTGACAAAAACACAAAAGCACAAAAAAAAAATCTATAATATTTCATTTTTTTCGAGTCGCTGAGCAAAGAGCCGAGCATCAACAAAAAAACTGAGAGGGGATAGAGTAACAGTAGAGCCTTTGTATCTTATAATCAGAAGGAACATTTGCGTTTATTAAGCAATTGTCAGTTGTACTGATGCAAGCCAAATAATCAGCCTGATTAGCTGAGCTTGTTGCTGCACCTGCAAAGCCCCAGCTAACCAGGACCAAAATTATATATGCATTTCCTTCACCATAGCAAATCTTATAGGAATCCATCATTAATTAATGATTACCTTATTCTGTCTATTCCTTTTAGTTTTTATAAGCACATTAATGGTGAACTCACGGTAATCTTTTGGGCACTGAGAAAACTCACCTAAACAATATAACTTGAATTGTTTACGTTCTCTTCGAAGTACCTAGCTAGCCAGATTCATAGTCGAACAACCTGCATCGGGCAAACGATCCTCACGCTGCCACTGGAGGACCAGAGGTCAATCCTACTAGAATGGTTCGGGAGGTTCTTGAAGCTCGGTGACGATTGCCCAAATTTGCAGAGGGCATTCGAGGTGTGGTGGAGGAGGACTTTCATCAGGCCTTATGCTGTTCATCATCCTAAATCTGACGCAGTTGATACTTTGCCATCAGATAGAGGTTCATCCTGAAATTGTAGCAGAATTTAAACTTACCATCTGATCATAGAATGTCTGGGAGAAATCCTTGCTCTTGATTAGTCCATCTGAACATGAGGAGTTGGCAAGAATTTGGGTGTTCTTTTAGTGGACGTGTAAATTTTGGTGGCTTGCAAGCAAGGCTACGTGTTTAGTAACTGAGTGTAAAATCAGATTGATTTTCTCTATTTGTAAGAAGAAAATCTCATCATCAATGAATTATCTTCTTTTGTTTGCTGCATTTGCACGAACTGTCAGTACATGAGATCAATGCTTGTGCCAGAACTGGAAAACTACATTACCAAGATAATTGTTGAATATAAAAGGATAGTAAGTTCAGATCATAACCTTATTCGTTAGCACTCAGCAGCATAAACATTAAGTGGAGTTAGTTGGATAACAATGAATTCTTAGAATGTAAAAAGATGATTAGTTACTCATGTTTAAATCTTGTAAGTTTTACTGGGAATATTCTTGTTGCCGATAAACAGTTAAACACACAACCACGTTGTTCCTCGCCGCAGCCAGGAAGCTAGAGTTTTTGGGCAGTGCAGCTTGCAAAATACTTGATAAAATTTCTTATGAATTAACCTCGCTAAGTTTTTTCATACATTATTACATCTTGGAAACTGGAAAAGGAGATGACATGCCAATCAGAAAACAACTTTCTCAAAGCTAGAAGATAGCTTGTGGCAATGGTGTTTGAATCCATGTAGGTAGTAGCATCGCTCATTGTCATCAATTCAATTACACGCAAATCAATATTCAATGATGATCATGAGCATTTAACACATATTCTCACAAATGAAGTGAAGAAGATCTATAACTCCCGCAATAAGTTCAGTACAAAGGATTACCTAACCCAAATGTAACTTAAGCACTCGGGGCACTGGAATGAAGAAAACAACACCCAAAGGTTTGCATCCAATGTCCTAAGAACCTCTGGATCACGGTCATAATCCTGCATGCCCAAACAAAGGACAGTTTGGAATTAAAATGGATGGTCAAGCAAAAGATTTAGTAGTGGTTCATATATTTGGCAGAAAAATAAGCAGGACAGTTTGCATATACATACTGGACTACATATTGCCATATCGGGTGTGCTTTCTGATTCATGACTCATTTTGAAAGTAGGCATCTTGATTTGTTGTGTTCAGAATTTAGCAATGGTGAGAAAAGAAAAAAGATGGCTGCACTTAAATGAGCACTGAAGAAATGATGATCACTGAAATCCAACCTAGCGATTTTTAGTGGACCAATCTGCAGCAACAAGGATAGACGATACAATTGAATAAGGATAGAATGGACTTGGATTTTATGCTTTCAATAAATTACTACAGTTACATGAAAGGGACCAACAATTCTGATTGATTAAGGAAATATAGGTGTCATTCTATCCTTATTTCATGCCTGAAAAATCTCTTGGATATATGATACATCTTTGCTCATCATCAAGCATACACACATACATACTTTGTATGGCTGGACTGGACTACAACTACAAGTGCAAGCCTACAACGGTTACAGCTCAGAGTTCCTGGAACTACTCTTCCCGTAGTAATCGTCAGTTCAGACAAGGTTGAGGTTGCTTAAGAGACATTTCATCAAACACCATAGGAGCGTCCCTCACGCAGTAGCGAGCAAGAAAGCTAGAACAGGCAGGAGTCGAGGAGGGTTCAAACCTTGATGCCAAGTTGAGTGGCTTCACTTTCTTGGTGTCCGGTGGCCATGGATGTCGGTGTGGAGGAGCACCGCCGTTGACGTAGGCGTGGAAGTGGATGCTAGCCTTCTTGGATGGGCGACCGGCGGCGGCACCGGTCGATGCTATTGGTGCGGCGCAGGGTCGAAGTGGGCGACGGTGGCGTAGGTCGGGAATGGTCGTGGCGGCGGCACCGGCGCCGAGGCAGGTGCTGAGGGCGGCGAGGGCGAGGGCGCATGTACGGCGGAGATCAGGAGGCGGACCCAGGCAGCGCGCGTGTTGAGGCCACATCGGCGCCACACGCCCCCACGTCAAGG